>SZWC01001572.1:215574-245212 GCA_023375785.1 Penium margaritaceum | reverse complement strand
TGTGTGTGTGTGTGTGTGTGTATGTGTGTGTGTGTGTGTGCGCGCGTGTGTGTGTATGTGTGTGTGTGTGTGTGTGTGTGTGTAGATAGAGTCAAGATGTAAGTTGCGTGTTCAAACCACGCTAACAACATGTTTCCTTTCAAGGCATAGGAAGTCTTGAATCCTTCACACAAACGTCGCGCCAAGAAAAACATTACAAACTCCTGTCTATGTTTGGAACACGAATAAGCAAAACTTCCTTGACGGAAATGTGTGACACTTCGTACAACAAATCAAGAGTTTAACGCTTCAAAACCTTATAGAATGAAACATTAACATTACGTTTTCTTCCTCATTACTTGCTTTGTGGTAGTGTTGACAATTAAGTATTCACGATATGTTTGGAGTGATTTTGACAATGAGTCATATTGTTCTGAGATGGATATTGATTAATTCTGGCCAATACATAATCATTCACTGATGTAGTCCACTTTATGGTGTCGCAACTTGTTTTGTTCAACCTCATGTGATTTATTGAATTTTTTGGCCTTAGATAGCTGGCGTCCATGCGAGCTCGGATTTTGCTCTCCCGTCAAGTATTGGATGGGCTGAAGGGTCAAATTTGACCTCACTCTTGATTGGCAATCCTGTTTGATTCCCATCCAGGTGGACTGAATGAGGGGCATACACATTCATTTGAGTCGGCCCTTGCTATAGCCATTGGCAAGGATCCCAGATTCCCAATGAATATAGTCTTCAGTATCTGCACTTCACACATATGCCAAAAGTGTTTCATTTCATGTTAAGGCTTGTTTTTTCGATGTTCGTTTAGAAGTCACTTATTCCAACTCATGCACAAATTTGTTTTCAGATGTCGCATAATGACATTGATAGCTCGCCAGAAAGGTGTTCTCTTCCGCGTCAAAACTGGGTCACATTCATTGACGACCCAATACATGAAGGCATAAATCATTCAAGTCTTTGGAGGCCCTTTTTCATTTCAACATCGCCTCCTCATTCACAGTTGGGAGCAAGAGATGTGTCCTTAAACTTGTGAGCTCATTTGAGTTTTGAGATCAGAAAACTCAAAATTCTGACTATGTACACTTTCGCCTTTTCTTTCACTATGACCCAATCTCTTTGTGTGTGAGGGAGGCATGTCCGGAGGTTTCATGCCAAAAATGATCTCTACTTCGATAATCCCACACGTGGGCGGTTATCAAGGGGGTGAGAGTAGAGAAGCGTTGGCGGCGAGTGGTCTGTGTCTTGTCCGCATTGCCCGCAAAGGTAACCGACCACTCGCCGCCACCCTCTCTCTCTCTCTCTCTCTCTCTCTCTCTCTCTCTCTCTCTCTCTCTCTCTCTCTTTCTTTCTCTCTCCGTCTCTCTCCCTCTCTCTCTCTCTCTCTCTCTCTCTCTCTCTCTCTCTCTCTCTCTCTCTCTCTCTCTTTCTTTGTCACTCCGTATCTCTCCCTCTCTCTCCCTATCTCCCTCTCTCTCTCCCTCTCTCTCTCTCTCTCTCTGTCTCTCTCTCTCTATCCCATTCCTCTACCTTGCTTGCCCTCACTAGTAAGGATGGGCAAGTGAGGACAAGGGCATGAGGTCATTGCCTCGCCCTTGAGGCCCTCGCGGCTTTTGCCAGCCAAATGTTCCACTAGCTTGATGGGTGGTTTGTGGTTGGCCGATAGGTGAGTGCCTGCCTGTCACATGACCAGGTCTTGAACATCCAACTGGCAGATAGCAAGTGGCTCGCTGTCATCCAGTCCTCCCCATGGCCAGTGATGGCCGCAGGCAAGCCCCTGCCTTATGTAAGGGGCGAAGGTCAAACTGGCCCTTCCGCTATACTCCTTTCATGTCTTTGTGAACAAGCCTGGATCGTGAACAACAAGGAGTGCATGATCATGAAACATAAACAATATAAAAGAAGATTGATAATATTGGAGTTTCACACGAATACAACAAAGGCTGAGTTGGCGATGCGGTTGTGTCAGGACCTTTGGTGTGCCAAGCAATACTTGTACAACTATTGAGAATGAAATGTCAAAGCTCTGATTGTATTACGAGAATACAAAGTACAAAAGTAGTATGTACAAGATTGACAACATCATATGAACATCTAAGCAATAGAGTCGTGATAGTGCTTGGCCCAAAACTAGGTACAACGCCTTGCTAGGCGTCCGACCCTACGACAAGGTTCTTGGCGTGTCGACCATCCTGCAGATTGACAGTCCTTCAGGATGTCAAGAAACCTCCTTTCCACACATGTAAAACTCTGTCAGGGTCGGTGGGTCATCAGAGGGAACCTATAGGAAATTGTAGCAGCACTAGGGTCTCAGCCTGGTACAGAGAATAAGTGGCTTGCAGACGTGCAGAGTGGTCGATACTCACACAATGTAGTTGGAGAGACTAAAAAAGGTTATTGAAGCCACCACTTGTGCTCTCTTTGATACTTCTACTCTGGCTGGTGGCAATCCTAGCGGTCCAGGCTACTCCATTGTAGGTGGCAGTCCCAGTAGTCCCAATCACTGATGCAACAATGTGTCGTCCGACATTGGAAGAGATCATTATGGTGTAGTAAAGCATCCACAAGATCGCGCATGAGCTTGACGACGCCGTTGGTGCCTGTACACCGTTCCATCCAAACCTTGTTGGATCTGTGCTCTTCCACCTGTGTCATATTAGGTAGGTCATGAATTGTCGACTTATATGAGGTGAAGGAGGTAGCCACACCTTTCTCGGATGCTCCATCATTTACACATGTCCAGGGCTTGAGAACACCCTTTTGGACAAAAAACAGGAATCTTCTCACTTGCTCAATGGAATATTCCCTCCAAGAGTTTTCTCCAAAAGTCGTAGAAAAATCTGTAGCTTCTCATAGAATTATTCGAATCACAATCCATCCATGGCATGAAATAGCATAAACACAAGACACTTACTGCCCCAACTACTAATCCACCTTGATGAATACGCTGGTAGAGGTGGAAGCACTAGCTGATCCTCTCCTCTACTTGGTGGTGAAGAAATCAATGATTTTTGTAGTCAACAGTGAGATCCAGTGACGGGATGGAATTTTGTCGCTGCTTCAAATGTCAATCAATGTGCTCGTGGTCAAATTTTGCTCGTAGGTGCATAGCATGAGTTTATTCAAATCCACAGCATGGCTCTCCTTCCAAGAGAGAATGTTTAATCCCTTTGTTGAAGCTTGGTTCAGATCCCAAATTTTCCCACGGCTGCCTTGTGCTTTTCGGCACCGCTTGGCTACACCTCAAGAGTCATGCCCTCAGTTTAAAATTCCAACGATGGTGTCTCCTACTATTGGAGATCTTGAATGAGATCTTGAAGAGCTATTTCCGAGGAGTTGACTGACGAAAAATGTTATTTGAGACCTCTCTCTTTCCTCCCTTGCCTGTGTAGTAGAAATTGATCTATGGACCATTTGCAGGAGCGTTTCTCATTTATGAAGCCGGTTGTCACTCATTCTAAGCATTTGGCTGCGTGCTCACAAGTTTGTCCGTAGAGGCTCTTGTGTGATTTTGTTTTCAAAAGATATTCTCGTTTTAAGTCATCGACAGCGAGGGCCCTTTCAACTGCATCGACTGTCAGTAGTTGGTCATTCAGAAGGTCGCCAATAACTTCTTGCTGCCTTATAGTGTCACAAAATTTCCTGTTTTGTTTGTTTTTGCAAGCTGCTATGTCAGCATTGTTAAACTACAAAACCTGCAGTTTGTGATGAGGGACAGCAACCATGCGCTCGTGCAAGCGAGGGACCTTCGCAAGCAATGACCGGCGCTCACAAAAGCAAGCGCTCATTTTGCGAGCACTCCTCCTCTAAAGGTCAACGCTCCAAATTCGCAACTCGGTGATAGCATCTTCTCTCCCTTAATCAAGCGACCTATGTCACGCAGCTGACATCACTGTTCCGGACGTGTCCCCGAGGAGCAACGTGGGTGGTCAGGGGAGTTTTGCAAATGTTGTTTTGACAAAAACGGCTCCTCTCCAATCTTTGTAGAAAGATCTGTAACTATTGCACGAAGGCTGATGTAGGGGATTTTGGAGAAAGTCTTTCTTCTCACCGTCCTGCCCCTCCTTTTAAGGTTAGACCGGCATTCATCCGACACCACCGCCATGCCAAGAAATAGCAGTGGTGGGGAGAGGGAAGTGGCGATGTTGACTTCCTTGTCATGGGTTGTCCTCTTCTTTTAGTCGAAGGAGGAATTGGCATCCCCACTGCCGAGAAGTTTTTGATGCTCTGAGGCATCACGACGAGGGTCGGCATTACACTTGTAAGCCAAGAGAATTGTTTCAGGCACTCCTTGTTTTGCTCTTGCGCTCCTCCTCATCTTTGTACAACCGGAAGTCACGTTTTTGTGCACTGGAAAACATAATTGTACCAAGGGGAGGCATGCCATTGACCAATTGTGCTTTTCTGGAGTTGTTGTGTGCCTTGGTAGAAGCCAAAGGCACCTTGGAAAAGCTGAATCTATTCCGTCCGCTATCGTGACAATGCTGTATGCTTTCTTGGAAGTCATGCACTCCTTATGGACTTGTGTAGCAAAGGAAGAGTCGGGGTTCTTTCCAGCCGTTGGGCTCAGGTCGAGCCTTATCATGCCAATGGAGCAGAGATGCCTTTTGGCAATGATTCCACCTTCACGAATTTTCAAGGAGATCCACTCCTCGTTGCTTAAGATGTGTGCTTCCCGTTTTAACAGCTCCCCAAGCATAGGAGGTTGAAAGATATTCCAGGAATAAAAAACACATCACGGAATGCACTTGAACTCCCTTGTATCCTGTCATTGTCATCTTCTCTTTTCCTTTCACTAGCACACACCAGTTGCTTCCAATGGTGCCGTAGCCTTTTTCTTTCCACAGTGAAGACGAAGGCATGATCTGTCAAATGAAACGTGTGACATGCACTCACTGCCCAGGTACCACACGCTCTTCCAGAGAATTTGCTCGGTATTTGGAACTTCCGAGACATGGAATGCAAATCCTGACACGAGGGTAGTGCAAAGTTCTAGATGTGTTGGACAAGAAAGAAGACGTAGCTTGTCCTTTGCGAGCTTGCAATCATGCTCTTCTGTCAATAACATATTGTAAACGTATACCCCTATCAATTCAACCTCCTCCTTGAACTTAAGCAAGTGCATCACTTCCTCCCCATCGCCGGCCAATCCGTTGAGGAGCAAGGTTAAAAACATGGCACCAAAACAGGAGTGCTGGTCACTGCGAGGTGGTCGCGTAGTGACTTGGATTTTTAGATGTTCCCTCAATGCTTGTGAAGCTACTCGGGATGATGTTGAAAAGCTGTGTAAGAAGGTGAGACTTGAAGGTGGATTCTCTTGACATGTAGGCCCGAAGTATGTAGGACCACACATGATGAGCAGGTTCAACTGACTCCTCAGCCATCTCAACTGCATGCTGGATGCGAGGAGTTGGTTATATTTCTAGCACCATGTTTTCAGCTTGGGTGAAGTAGTTCAACTCAGGCACTACTTCCGGTGACGCTTCCGGTGGTGGAGGCGCATCGTACCCATTGTATAACTCCCAGAGATAGTGTTTCTGGGTAACTTGCTTGAACTTATGCTACTCCACCTGCCTCATCTGAGGCAATTCCAGAGTTGTCGACTTATTCGATGTGAACAATGTAGCCACACCTTTGTTGGACAATCCACCATTCATACATGTGCAGGGCATGAGCACACAAGTTGGGACTAAAACCCCAGGAAATGTTTATGCATGTAAAACGAAACATTCCCTACCAAAAATCTCTTGATAATTCATAGAAAAATCCGTAACGTATCGTAGAATACTCAAAGCCAGGATCCGTTTGCGCCATGCAGAAGCTTAAATCCAGCGCACTCATCGTTCCAGATAACAAATAATACGCAGTCACCAGCCCAGACATGAGCATGCGCATAATAGTTTGAGCTAAGCTGTAGCATATAGGACACTGCTGAAGGTGACATCCCCCTCTCCAAAAAAAGCTTCAGCAAGACAACCATGTTGGGTGTCCCAAACGCCTATGGTTGTCTATCCACTAATGATGTCCACTAAGACTTATGTTCACTATTCCTTCATTCAGGTAGTGTTGCCTATGATGAGCTTATCCGTGTGAGCTTTCAGCCCACTTGAATACTCGTTTACCACCCTTATGAACAAAAGAGTTTGGGTTCCCGTGAGTTGTGCTCAAGTCCACAACTGTCCCAAAGAACAAGATATTCCCCAGAAACCTCATATTGGAGTGTACGGTCTGGGTGTTAGAGTAGGCAAATAACCTTTTATTGGTTCCTTGCATTAAGAATTGCCAATGGCAGTTGAACCGTTCCTTCTGGCTTTTATGGTGCTAGCAGGATCACATGAAATACCGTAGTGTTCCGAAATTTCGTGGTCCAAAATAATTTTAGGGGTGTAACATAGGTTCGTAGTGCTTTTTGCATTGTTTTCCCGTTTTCGAAATACTACGAAATCACCCCGGGACGTAGTTTGAATTTCGTTTTGTACCATCCTGACTTGGGCTTTTTTTTTGCCGGGAGAGCACAGGTCGACTCCTTGCCGTTGCAAAGACTGTCTATACTCAGTAGTCTGTGCACGTTTCCTGCACGCTAGCGTGGAGACCGTTGTAACGTTGATTTCGTGCCGTGCTGGCATTGACTGCCAGCGCGGGGTGGCCGTTGGTCGATGTACGTGGGCTTGTAGTGCTCGGAGCGCTCTCTCCGTGTCTCCGTGCATGCTGGTCAAATTCCTAGTTATCTATCCCTGTCACGGTCTGTCACGCTCAGCTCAAACACCATGGCACCCCTAACTCGATTCTTCAGCAATGTTTCTCCCAACGAACATGGCGACAACGTCCAACGTGAGCTGACTGGCCCGAAGCCATGTGTTCCTCCTCAACGGGGTCCCGGACGCCCACGGAAGACGAAGGTCGTCCTTCCTCCGTCGGTCCTTCCGACTCCCTCGACCATGCCTTGCTCTCAGCCGTCCTCGTCCGTCAACCCCCCCTAACGAGGTTTTACCAAAATGCAGGAAGGTTGTCCTCTCTGATGAGTCCGGAGAGGACGAATCACCGCAGCTGGACAAAGACGTAGACCTCCGCCTTGCTGATGCCGTTGCCCCGGCTGACGACGATGTCCATGCAGCCGGCCGTGACATGTTGGAAGCTGTCGTCACGGGCATGCTCGCTTCCGAGGAGTTGGCAGCGAGGGAAGCTGCTGACTTGGCAGCTGTAAACGCGCTAATGGCGGAGGTCGCTGAGGACAGGATTGCAGATGCGGCCATCATCAAGGCCGACGCTGTGGATGGCCCCCTTGACCTCCCTCCTGAACCTGTACCCGTGGTGTCGTCGTCATCCTCCAGGACATCGTCGAAGCGAGGCCCGTACATGGATTGGTATGGCTTCGGGCACGTTCCTATCATCCATGCCGCAGTCATGCAGTACGGCAGCATCACCAAGGCCATTGTGTGGCTTCGCAGCCACTACCGCACCCCATCAGGCCCATCCATCTACGCAAAACTGAGCTACAGCACTGTCAAAGACTGGTATGAGCCATGCGGGAAGCGACTACGTGCATGCTACGCGCCGGCCCTCTGCTCTGCACCTACGCAGCCGATAGAGGTAGCTGCGAAGACCACGCCGCGTGTCCAGGGTGGTCGTGGTCGCCGTTCCTACTTTGCTGACCATCCCGAGTTGAAGCATGAGGTCATCCGCGCCCTCGAACTGATGCGAGAGCGCGGAACCCCCCTATGCAGCACCCTCATCCGTGAGAAAATTGTCAGCATCTGCAAGCAGCGTGGCGTCGACATCACATCCACATGCGAGGAGTCTGCCATGTTCTCGCGCTCTTGGTGCCATCGATTCGTTGCATCCGAGCTGAACTGGAGTTGGCGCTGCGGCACGTCAGCTGCACAGAAGCTTCCTAAGGAGTGGGAGTCACGCGCACTGAGCATGTTCTGTCGCGCGGCATTCTACATCCACCTGTACAAGATCAAGCCCTACATGGTGGTGAACGCCGACCACACCGGGGTCCACCTCGTTCCTGCAGCTTGCTTCACGTACGCACCCAAGGGAAGCACAGAGGTGAAGGTGCTGGGGCGGGAGGACAAGCGCCAGGTGACTGTTCTCCTCACGAGCAGTGCTGAGGGTGACATGTTGCCAAGCCAGGTCATCTGGACCGGCAAAACGGCTGCATGCCACCCGCATGGCAACAACTCTGAAACTGCGCAGCGCATCAGCCAGTGGCACTTCACCCATACGCCCAACCATTGGGCATCGCTGGAGACCACTCAGGAGTGGTTCACGATGGTACTGGAGCCCTACTTCGTGCGCATGTGTGCGGAGTATGGGCATGCGCATGATTTCACGAAGTTGCTGCTCATCCTAGATGCCTGGCGCCCTCAAGCAAGCGAGACGTTCAAGGCATGGGTCCGAGAGCGGTACCCATGGGTGCAGATCGTGTACATCCCTGCAGGTTGCACCAGTAAGCTTCAGCCTGCTGATGTCGGCTTACAAAAGCCGTTCAAGACTCGCATCAGCCAGGGGTATGCCTCATGGGTGGGACAGCGCATACAGGAGGGTGGGGACGTTAACCTAGGCATGCGTTTCGTCAAGGATGCTGCAGTGGGATGGATGCTTGCCACACGGGGACACATCCGAAAGACTGATGGCATGGTCTGCAATGCATGGCGCGAGGCAGGATGGGATCGTGTCTTTGACAGCGACTTTGAGAAGACATCAGCCAGTGACTTTGTCAGTTTTTATGCTGAGCCTGATGTGGATGGGTTCGAAGCAGAGGATGTGGTAGCTTAGACATGCTGCTGTTTCGCTGGAAGTTTCTGTGTGTCTTTGCTGATGTCATGTCATGTTCTTCGCACCTGTGCAAGTTTGTCTTTTACTTCCATCGTGCAATTCAGCCCCCTTCCCCATGTCACGAATGTAACGATCACCCCCGGAATCCCACGAAACTTGTTCAAAGCCGTGGATGCGAACCCCTGAGGACAAAAGGAAAAAATGTTGTTGCCATGGGTCCCAGGTGAATCATTTTTGCGTTTTCAAAGTAAACAAATGAACGTTGAACCCGTAAACAAATTAGGCACATTTCACACCAAAAGAATAATTAACAACGAAATTTCATAACACTACGGTAGGTCATGTATTGTCATACTCCGTGAAAGTAGATAATCAATACAAGGCATAATACACAATATGTCATTGGCCAGATGCATGGAGTGCTTAAAAATGGCCCAATTCACTTTGTCAAAAGTTTTTTACCCCAGGGGACTCCTTATGAGCAACCTCTTTTCTCATACCTAAACCAGGACCTCACAGTGACTTTCATTGGCATATGTCTTTCATCGTTGCAAAGCCGCCTTCAGGTGACCCTCCGCATCTCACACCAAGAAGTCTATGCACTCGGTAAAGGCTTGTGCACAAAGAGAATGTCACTCTTTGCTTTCACTCTTCACTGATGATGGCTGGCAGAGCATGCCAGCCATTATTCACCACGCACATTGTAAAAATGTGCGGCCTCGGCACTTAAAGGTAATCCCTGTCAGCAACACACATTCTACAATGCTATTTGGGCTTTACTATCATGTACAAACCTTGATCCTTGTTCATGGGTACACAAACAACAATTGGGAACATGACTGTGACGCTCGTAGTTGCACAGGGTACATCTTTCTCCTTGGTGGCATTTCTACCCATAGAAAGAATTGTACCCTACTGCCTGTTGAATTCGAATTCAACAGGCAGAAGGGTACCACTCTTTCTATGGATAGAAATTCCACCAAGGAGAAAGAATGGTACCCTACTGCCTTTTGAATTCACAATGTTTTCCCTTGTTGAATCTCGCTGGATTAGTTGTGTTGTCAATTTAAACCAGGCACAAGAATAACTTCAGAACAAATTCATCAAATTTAATGTGTCATTCAAAGATTTCAATCTCTAGATCACTTGCTTGTTTTTTTTTCTCTGAATGGTTTCACTATGTACATTTGATTTCAAATTCTTGTGTGCTCGCGCTCATCATCAGAGGTTGTTTGACTTCTCGCATGCGAGACATGGTTCGGTTGTTCAAATTGCTCAACCATGTCAAGCGCATATTGTGGCCTATCCATGTGGCCCAAGTGGACCACGTGGACAGGCCATGAACTATCAGGTAGCCTAATAGATCGGGCATCCATAGGCGCAATCTGTCATGCTCATTCTGACACACTTATAGTTCCGTCAAACAGAATTGGCCATCGCGTGTACTATTCACCAAAAGCAAAAAAAAGAGAAAAAGCTAGCCTCCATACCTAGCTTGCCGAATTTAAGGTGCACCTCCATACCTTTGAAAAATTAAAAAATTAGGAGAGAATGTAAACCCGACATCAAAATCAAAGCTCCCATAAATCGTAACTGCTAAATGAAGGAAATCACCAGGCAGTAGGGTACATTGCACCTTCTCTGTCGCATGCTTAGCATACATGGACTCCTTTAGCTTATGCGTTGTTCCCTAAAAGTTATAATGCCAAATGGTTCTGGCAGCACTAGTTAATCAACAATAGCAAATCATTCCACGTGGTTTGGCTCAATCCCAAAGTGGCGGCGAGGCCAAAAGCCATGGAATCATGTGAAGGCCTTGTCAATAGTTTCTAAGCCTATCACGTCTCTCACTTGCATGTGTTTCAAATTTCTATCCTAGTTCATTGATGATGCAATGTGGTCGTAGTGCTCTTTTCAAGAGTTGCGTCTGTTTGTGCCTTTCATTGCTACATGCTTAAACAACAAGATTTCTCTTGCCATTTCCTAGAATTGTGAGTGTTCCATCTTGTCACAAAGCACATTGATGTTGAGCATCACCTTTTGCGTGACGTGGTGGAGCGACCGGTGATCTTTCTCATGTGGGTCAACAAGGATCAGCACGGGGTTGGCTTCCTCACTGATAAACTTGTACGGGAAAAGTTCGCGATGGCCATTCCTTTTGTCAGACTTCGACCACTGAAAGTGCTTCTAGGCCGTGATGTTGAGAAGATAGGTAGCAGTTACGGCTACTGCGGCTATGTATACTTCTGCTAGTGGAGGTCACCGATGCTGTTGGCTCCTATGGTGAAACATGTGGTCGTGGTTGTGACCGAGCTTGCAGTCATGGGGAGAAGCCGTTAACTCTGCTATTACAACTGTGGGAACTATTACGGGTGGATGCTTGAACTACTATTGAGATTGCTATTGGAAAAACGTCAATAATGTCACTCTTGTAGCTGTGGGTGCGGGAAGACAATGCCAATGCTAATGTCTTTGTGTTTCCCTAAGGTTGTGGTAACATAGTTGTATTCCTGAAACCAAGGCATTGGAGGGTTTCCAGATAAAGCTAGAAGCGATGGTACAATGGCAGTTGGAACTGCCATCGACTACATTCAAGAGTGATGCAGTGGTCACAATAATTAGTAGCAACGATAAGGGGAATGTCGAGGAAGTGGGTAGTGGGACACTTGGGACACATTTTTTTGCTACAGAAGAAGCCGTGGTTGTACTCGAATTTTAAGAATTAATGTCTAGATTTTCTCAAGACTACCGAATTCTCTGCAAAGTTTTTCAAATTGATAACTCACAATACGGCGTTGTACGCGTCACTTGAATTGATCGTCCAAGAACCAACATATGTCTCGTTATGTCTCTCGTTATTGTATACATGCACTTGACATTTCCGACACTCCTCGTTGAAGCACACTTCGCGCTAATTACAAATTATCCGATTCTCCAAAGTCAACAAATCGTCTTCTATTACACTTCTCATGCATGTGAACCACCCACGCGCTGTTTAGAAAAACAATGTGCACTCGACAGTTTAGACACTTGGTTTTGACGTACATCTAATGCAAAACAAAAAAGATATCCCAATGTTCCCAATTCCTTGAATCATACTCTGCTACGCACCTCACTCTTGTGAACCATCCATTTTTCGCTTGACTAAACAATAATACTTGGGGAGAAATTCTAAGGTCCTACATCCTAGACGCACACAATTCTCTAAACTTTGCAAGGGAGAATGTTTGTCCTTACACTGTGGCCCACCGCACGTCTACCTTCGGATTTTGGCGTCATTTGGTCAAGGGGATTTGTGCATTCTAACTTGACCTCTTGCATTCCGCCTTTGAATTCTCTTAAAAAAATTGACCACTTTCTGAAAGGTTTACGAATGTTGTCAATGTTTGGATACTGTTCAGTGGAGTTCTTGAAGGTGCTTAACTTGATACAACCACGTGCCAATACTCTCAAAACCCCCGACTTCACGGTAGAGCTTCTTCAAGTGACCACTCACCACGCAACATCAAACGCATCGCTCGACGCAAGCACCCTACACCCAATACATGTCTCCTTATATTTCTCATTGTTTTTCATATGTGCTTAACATGTTTGATGAAAATTCGAAGTACATTTAAGTGCTAAATGCAAATGATTTGATTCTCCCATTTCTTTGAATTGTCTTCTATCCTGTACCTCATGCATGTGAACCACCCACACGTCGCTCAGCAAAACCATATGCACTTGACATTTTGGACACTTGTCACTGATGTACAATTACTATAAAAAAATAATAAAAAGAATGGACCAACTAGCTAGTATACCCATGAAAGGCAAAGTGTGACTTTCATCCGTCCATCATCGGCAAAAATCCCTGAAACGCACTACCCAAAGTCATGCTCGCTCGTAGCATGCATCGACGGCCGGGAAATAAAGTTCATGGGGACATCACTCCCATGCAAGAATCACAATGGAGCAATTTCCCGTTTTGTTCTGCTAACACGCAAACTCCCGAGTCCGATTTAAGGTTTTGTATGTTTAGCGCGGGCTCTGTCCAAAAATCATAACATCCATGATTATGTTCGGGATTTTAGAGTTTTAGTTTTACGTGGGCTCTTGATAGGTATCATGGTCGTAGGGCCCACAAACTCCCTTTCAATGCATGGGGAGTTTCAAACTCCCCTCAAAATCCCGACAAACCACCCCCCGCTAGCATCACAAAATCTTCAACAAAGGGGTTCGTGATACTTGCGAGGGGCACCGCATTTCATGTGTCTTTCATGCATGGCATGCGGCCTTGCCATGCCTTTCCTCCTTTTGTCTTTTTGCTGGCATTGCGGTAGTGGCAGCCGATGGGTAGCCAAGGGAGTTTTCACTCGATGATGGACGGATGAGCTTCTTAGTTAAGAAACTGTATGTATGGAACTTTCGTTGAAAAGTAATCTATTCTTCCCAACTCCTTGAATCCTATTCTGCTCTACACCTTGCTCGTGTGAATCATCCACGTTTTGCGTGGCTAAAAATTAATACTTGGAACAAAGTCTAGGGTGTTTTGTTTGTGAAGAACGCAAGTCGTTAAACTTTGCTAGGGGGTGTTTCTTTTCTTATGTTCCTCGCCCACCACACATCGACTTCACGATTTTTACTCCATTTGGAGGAGGGCTTTTTTGCCACTTGCCATGACCTCCAACACTTTGATTTCGAGTGTTCCTACATATTCTGGCCACTTTTTTTAAGAGTCGCAAACCTTGTCGATATTTTGATCAGATTTTAAAGTTTTTGGAAACTTTCGGAACAAGACACTGGAGATTGGGGTAGTTGGCCAAAATGCCCAAATGGCGGGAAAATCATGAGATTTCCCCACATTGGACCATGAACGTAAGAACAGAAATGCCCAATCGTGAGTTTGAGGGACTCGTGTACATTAGGGTCGTAATACTTCTCCCCCTATTAGTCGCGTGTCCTGGTGCGCTAGCAGATGATCGATTTCCCGGAGGTTGTTGTAGGGATCCCAACAATTGTGTGTGGTGTCTTAGCTGTGGCACATGACTACATACTCGGTCATTTTCCCACGGTGTCGATGTTTGAGGATATCTTGTGTCATGTACTCCGTATCCCCTTCTACATGTACAGGAGGTGGAGGTACGATGTCACAACCGGGGAAGTTCGTACTGGGATCCAAGTAGTTCTTGAGCTTGTTGATGTGGAAGATAGGGTGAATTTCCATGCTGTCGGGGAGTTAAAGTTGAGCGATGACAGGGGTTTGCATTTGCTTGATCTCAAATGGTCCCAACATACGGGTTTTGAGACTTGCAAAGTCATATCCTCAAAGTATGATGTTTGTCAAGTTGAGGAGGACGCGCTCATCAGTTCTGAACAAGTCATTTATGCGATTTCGGCCGGCTTCTTGTTGCATAGCTGCATGTGTCTTCGCGAGGGTCTTTTGTGTTTCCTCCAGGATGCTTGTGAAGTCTCGGCGGTGAATTTCAACTGCACAAATCTTACTCTGACTTGACAAAACTTAAAAGTGTGGCAGAAAGTTCTCCGTACACCACCTTGCACTGGATTTTATTCGTTGCGGTGGAAGTGACAGAGTTGTATGCGAGTTTGGCAGTCGACAGTTTTGCAGCTCAATCACTGCCGTGTGGGTAGCATAAAGTTGGGAGGAGTTTTTTGGGTGTTTGGTTGCTTTGCTCGGTTTTTCCGTCGATTTGAGGATGGAAACAGGTCTCATTGCCTCAAACCAGGTCTCATTGCAAAGGGGCAGAACACCTGGTTGCGAGATTTTTGTTTCTGACATGTGTCGCACGATTTGCCAAAGGCCGCCACATTGGTGTGCATGTTGTCCCGCTAGTATCATTTTGCCAACTTCTTGAGTTTGTTGTCATCGCCAAAGTGTCCAAGTGGACCGGTGTCATGACATTCCTCCAATAGCGTGCGTCGTAAGTCCTCGTTCGGAGGGACGACAACCTGGTGAGTGAATCGTTGTCGCTAGTAGGGATCGTCAAACCAAAACTTGGTTTTGTCGTACTCGCCAAACTCCTCCTACCCCTTTGCAAGCAGCCTCATGATGTACGGGTCTCATTCAATAAGCAATGTATTGATCTCCACCATTACATCCAGTCGTTGACTTAGTACATCTGTCGGATTTGGATTTCCATGTCTGTACTCAATGTCGTAGTCAAAGTTGGACTGGGGGAACACCATCCATCGAGTTTGTCGACAACTCAAACTCGGTTGAGTCTTGAGATGTTTCAAGGTGTGATGGTCGGTGCAGACGATGTATCCCCGGCATTCCAAGTAGCACTGCCATGTTTTGAGCACGTGCACGACTGCAAGCATTTGTTTTTTGTGCACCACGTAGTTGAGTTCCGGTCCACATAGTTTTCTTGAAATGTACGAGAGTGGTTGTTCTCCACTGACATTGTCTTGGAGGAGAATAGTTTTGATGGCTTGATCGGACGAATTGATGGCCATGACATAATCTACCATTGGATCTGCTACATTTAAGGCTAGAATTGAGGTCAGAACGTTTCTCAATGAGTTCAACAAATCCTGTTCGCTCTTTCCCCAATTCCACTTGATGGTTTTTTAGGTTAGATCAGACAGAGGCACTGGCACCTGGACGTAATCCTTAACGGATCGATGGTAGTAGTTGCAAAAGCGCAAAATTACCTCCACATCCTGAAATTTTGTGGATGTTGGCCAATCAACAATTGCTTCCAGCTTTTTTGGGTCCATGGTGATGCGTACGTTGTCGATGATGTGGCCCAAAAATTTGATTGAACGGTGAGCAAATTCGCACTTTGAGAATTTTCCAGAAACTTCTCCCTTTGTAAAACCTCAAGAACTTTATGGAAATGTCCATTGTGCTTCTCTTGGACGCAGATGTACACCAGGATGTCTTCAAGATACACGATGACAAAGTCATTGAGGTACGGGCGGAAAATGTTGTTCATCATTGCCATGACTGTTGTGAGGGCATTTGTGAGTCCAAACAGCATGACTGTGAACTTGAAGTGCCTGTATCTAGTACAAAATGCTGTCTTCTTGACATCCTTATCAGACACGTAGATATGATTACACCAGCTGCTTCGGTCGTTTTCAATGAAAATTGAGGCCCCTCGGAGTTGGTTAAAAAGTTCAACTCCTTGTAGGAGGGGGTAGCGGTTCTTCATGGTGATGTCGTTCAACACTCGGATTTCCACGCACATCTGCATTCCTCCAGTTTTTGTTTGCATGAAAAGTACAAGTGATGCGTAGGATGACGTGGAGTCTCGGATGAGCCCTTGCAATAGCACCTCGTCCACTTGAATCTTGAGGTTTTCCAACTCGTGATCGCTCATCGAACAGGCCCTATTAACCATCGGTCGACTTTATGTCTTTATGATGGTCAATGCTCCAGTGCACTGGTAACTCTCAGGGAAAATTTTCAGGAAAAACCCCTTTGAACTCTTCGATGAGCTACGCAAGCTTTTACAATATGGTTGCAAACTTCTTGGGTGTAGGTGTCGTCGGTGCTCCCCCGGTAGCTACGATTTCTTTTGCTCCCCTGGCTTCCACGTGAACTAGCCACGCTTGAGATCATCCTTTTCTGGTATCGCTTGGCCACGTCCAAAGATATTGGATTGTATTTTTTGGCTATCATAACTTCCTCTCCTATTTCCACCACTGTTGCTGTCCACAACCGTTGCTGCGTCATGGGTCGCTCGATCAGATGCAAGCGGCGCTTTCTGCTATTAATGCTAGTGTAGACTGCTCGGCTGCTCTAGTCGACCTGTGGATTGTGCCGTTATAGGAAATTTTGTCCGATGATGATCTCTTGGTCGCTCATGAAGGAAGTCCTCCACACCATTACGTCATGCAGATCTCCGATTTCTAATTGGAGTGGTTCACAAAGTCGACGGATCAGTAGTCGACTGTCAACGGGTTCTCCTTAAAGAATCCTGGTTTGGTCTTCAAACCCAGCTTCCAAACCATGTTGATACTGAAGAAACTGTGAGAAGCCCCCTCCTAGTAGTGCTGGTCCCGTTCTACAACTTTTACAACCCCCCAGTTTCACTCACAACAGTATTGTCGGTTTGTCGTCCTCGTACTCCTTCTCAAATTTTGGATCTCAGTGACCCTCATTTGCGGCGATGTGAGGCGCTCAGATGGGAGATCGGTCAGCACAGAATTTTCCAAACGGAGAGGAGCCTTGCCTTCTACTCCTATTCTCTGCCGTTTCATCACTCCTCACTCATTTTTTGTGGCTTCCCCCCTTTTGGCCCTGTTGTGGCCGCTTTCGAGAGTCGGGCGGAATGTGACCAGGTTTTTTACAAGTGTTTCAAAGCCATTCATCGCGTTGATCAACAGTGTCCATTCCCTTCAAAGACGAGGTTTCCGTCTACTGTGATTTCCCTTTGCCACATTAAGGATTGTGGCTATGGGGTCATAAGTCATTAGATTCATTCATCTGAGCATTGTAACGTGCTGTCGATGTAGTCAGCTACTACGATAACTTGCGGAAGGTTATCTTGGAGGCCAAAGACAGCAATTGCTCGTTGAATATCTCACTTTAGGAAATTGTTGCTGCAAAAACCTTATCCCTGACAAGTTTGTCAGGGACGAGGTCTCTGCCGGTGATAACTTCGAAGAAACGTCGAGTGTACTCTAGCACGCTGGACATCTGACGTATACATTGGAGTCTATAATTGCGGTAGACTTCTCGTTTAGCTTGCCAAAGCGAGCAAGTGAAGCGCGCACAAAGTCACTTGACGTTTCTGGTGGCGTGAGACAGTCGTGCCATGTTGGATTGATCTACTCAAGAGGTAGTTTGCCTACTGTCGACGATTTGAGAGCAGGCGCGAGAGCTATTGATACACCTCCGTTGGTCTCCGGCTGCTGTTAGATGACCTTTGGGCGGGACAACCAACTGAAAGTTGTGCCACGCAAAAGCGAGGCCGCGGGGTTAACTTTCTTTTTTTCGTTGTTGACCATTGGAGTTGTGAAGGATACCTCCAAACTCGTCAGGTACATCCTAATCGTCGGTCTCTTGGAGTTTACAGGATCGAATGACTGATGGAGTGTCGGTCGAACATGGGGTTCACGCAAGAGTTGCAAAATTCTCTCAATGAGTACTGCTTTGCGCGCACGAGGAACCCGAACATCCTCCATCGTTGCATTCAGCTATGGGAGCAGATGGTTGTTGAGGCTCACGAGTCTTGAAAATTTTGGTGCAGGTTTTTGGTGATTTGTGCTTGTCCATTGGTGCCTCCCATCATGCTAGGTGTTGACCAAATGGGCTGCGGCAGGGCGAAGGATATTCCGAGCACGAGGGGTCCTTCACCAGATTGGCCTCATGGTTTTTCGGTGCTGCACTGTTCGTCGCGAAGGTTGTCACTACCACGTGGTTCACTTGGAGAGCGTCGCTGAGGTGGTGGTGCAGTGGGTCGTGCAGCGGCTGGTGTAGCGTCTGGTGCATCAGGTCGTCAAGAGGGTCGTGCAGCGTGAAATGCAGCGTGTGGCGCAGTGGGTCGTGGAGCGGGTGGTGCAACAGCTGGTGCATCGGGTAAAGGGTCGTGCAGTGTGTGGTGTAGCGGTTGGTGGAGCGGGTCGTACAGCGGGCCGTGTAGCTGGACGTGCAGCAGGTGGTATAGCGGGTGGTGCAGCGGGTCATGCAGCGGGACGTGCAGGAGGTGGTGCAGCAGGTGTTGTAGCGGATGGTGCAGCGGGTCTTGCAGTGCGTGGTGCCGTAGTTTGTCCAGCGCATGGAGCCGCAGGTTGTGCAACGGGTGGTGTAGCGGGTGGTGCAGCGGGCGACGGCTCGACGGGTGGTGCAGCCGGCGGCGCCACAACCACGCCAGTGGGGCGCCACCCCGCTGCCGTCGGTGGGTTCAGCCGTCCAAGGTTGCGTCGCCTTGGGTCTGAAGGACCAGACAGAGTTGTCATGCATGTTGCCGGCGAGGCCACATGATGGGGAGGTAGCGTCCGTGGCACTCGGAATTGATACGGCCCAGGCAATCCATCCTGGCCGGCAGAGATTTCCCGTCTTTGTGTAAGTAGGCCTAGCGGATGTGAGAGCGTGGTAGTTGTAGGACACAGTGCCTCGGCACATGAGAGGGGTGGACGAGATGGCGGCCTTGTGGAATCTCTACACACCGGTCGGATGGAGGCAGGAGCCTGCGCCCTCCGGGCACTGCCCCGGGTCTTGTGCGCCACGGCGCAAAGATTGGGTGCATCGGCAGTTTCTTAACGTGATGCATAGCTCACATACCCTACAATTTGACTCACCTCGCTTGATTAGAAGAGAGAGCTCCATCTTGACGCTCCACCGCGAACACACTAATCCCCGGCATCGTCGTAATTCAGCACCGGAGAATCCGGAAGTGAACGAACACTTGGGGGGGGGGAGGAGGCAGTCACTACCCAACGTCCATGCTCACGCGGAATCTAACTTTTGCCTAGGCATGTCATGGACCATTACCTCGTACATGGACGGGTTATGCAGCCAATCCACATCCACTACACATGTGCGACAGGCGACGGAGCTGTCTGGAGCGCCTCGGTTTGTGCACATGCAGGTTCGGGAGCCAGGTTGGCATCAACACATGCAGGTCGTGTTTCATCCGTTGCATTGTTTACGTGTGTAACTAACATCAGTGTGGCATACAAGAAGCATCACTGAAGGCACCGGAAGAACTCTATTGTTACCAAAAAGCACATATCCATTCTGTTCGTGATCGAGAGGACCGCCAAACCAGTTGTTTCTGCATACATGTCTACACATTTACAGTATCATTCAAGGCCATGCAACGTCTCATTGTACGGACTGTGGAAACTAAACGCAAAAATGGAGTTGAAACCAGAAAAAGTAACAGCGTACCTGTGGTCTAACAAATGTAATGCAGGTGCCGGTAGTTCTTGATAAGTGAAAGTACTATGGGTGGATGGTTGCTTTCCAAGAGAGCGACGGGCAGATGGTTGATTTTCTTCCAAACGACGGGTGGATCATTGCTTTTCTTCTAAATGAAGGGCGGATGAGAGTCACACTTTGCGTTTTATGGGTATCTGAGCTATTTCACCCTATCTTGTTTTCGGTGGAGATTTAGGGCTGTTGTCCAAGAAGCATTTGGTAGGCCTTGTGCACAACCACTACGGCCTCTTCAAAGATGTTGTAAGTCACTGTTTTGACCGGAGTGTGGTGGGTGGAGAGAGATGTAGAACATGAAGAGAAACAATGAGGAAGTTGGTATAATGACTCTAAGACATTATGGTGTGGATTATGCACTGAAATATCTAGAATCAATGCAAGTGAGACGTTAGAGAATAGGGAGTGATGAGACAACCTCCGCGAGACAATTGGGATCTTGTCACAATCCACAGGGGAAAACTTGACCCCTCCGTAAAATACTGGCACATATCTCATGGTCCAAGAAAACTCAGTAGCATGGCCTTTTTGGTGTTGTTTGTGGAGTTATGTACACACCAATGTGTCAGGTTGTTAGTTGCCAAGGCCCTTGATAGTGTAGCTTGAAACTATTCTGAAGCGCAGGTTGGGGCAGTTGCGTTGTTGATGCAGCGTGCGGGCTTCCACGCATGTTGCTTAGTATTCTGCCCTCTCAGTTTGCCGCTCTAGAGTCTAAGTCTGAGTGCTCTAGGTTTGCTACTCGCAGATGCGCACGCCAGTGTTGGCGCCAAAAAGCAGCAAAAAACTGGAAGTGACTGATTAAGAAACAAGAATGAGACACAATGGGAGACCCCTCCAAGAACAAGCCTCCCCCAGCTTTGTAGGACTTGTTCCTCAGTTCACCAGCCAATCAGAAGATAGCTCTATTTTCAGGCAGACAGATTTTCTCGGTGATCCCTGCTAGACGGCTGACATCCCAAACCCGGACGTCGTCCGTTTGGCCAGAAAACTGGACCATACCATAATACGCACACTGCAAACGCAGTTGTGTGGTCAGAATCAGCTAGAAAAAGAGCAGTGAGGAGTTATGGCTGCCAAAACCCAGGCAGTGTCTACGGTAATCCCCGGTACCAACAATGCCAGAAAGTCATGAAACTTGGACCCTAAGCATGACATAGCGCTGCGAACGCAAGAGTGCAGTCAGACATGGCGCTGGACGTGTGCAGGCAGCATATGCAGCGAGAGTGCCTGCCGGCGGCACGACTGCCAAGGAGATTTGCCGATGGAGCTGAGCACAAAGGAGGGAGGAGGCTCCAGCAAACTACGCGTAGGCCTCAGTGTGCGTCGACTCCACCGGACGACACTCTATCATCGCGTCACGTCGTCAGTCATCTGCACGCCAATGTACACAAGCCGGGAGGATACAACAGAGTAAAAGTGAAAGATGTAAGTCAAGAACCAACAAGTGTTGGTGCAGGTCAACACTTCCGACTCCAGCTACATTCTATGCCATGTTTGCACTTCAGCTGCTGCTTGGATTCTGGCTGAAGCTGATGGCTGCTAGCTGCACTCAATAACTGCTAGGGGAACTTACCGTACTAGCACATGAAAGGTTCAAAAGTTAATGTTTTCCCATTACTTTGTTTTTGTGTTAAATTTTCGTGGTTGATTTTGTGTTTGTGTTAAACTACCATTTTGCCCATGTGTCTGCTTCACAAATTAGCAACTCGTGCACGGGTTCGAGCCTTCGTGTCTTAGGAAATGTAAGAAACGCACGAGCAAGGTCTTGGTGTGGAGTGGGTAGCTCGAGTGAGAGAAAACAGTTTTTTTTAGACAGACTAGCATGAGTACATGGATAGGCAGGTTCATAGAGGTGCAAGAATGTCAAAAAAATCCTCCTCGAAGCTGTCAATAGCGGGGTTGCATAGGAACATGACGATGTCATTGGCCGCACGTTCCTGAAACTCGCGCTGTCACACCTTGGACCACCCAGCAGACACCCATGAGCACTTCACATGGTCTGGAAGATCACTGAGGCTCAGCCATGCGTCCAACAGTCATCCAGCTGCTGCCTCCTTCACAACCTTCATGCCGAGGTCCACGGTCCCATGGCCGAGCAGTGTCTCTGCCGTAAAGAGGGAATACTCCTCGCGGAGCTTGTGCTTGAGGGGATTCTGAAGCCCCATGTCACACGGCTGCACTTTTCTTGTGCACCCGTGAGGGATGTAGACGAGATTGCACCATGGGTAGTGCTTCTGCACCCTTGCCTGGAAGGTTCCGGATGCATGGGGTTTCAATGCATCCAGGATGACCAGCGCAGTTGTCTTACCGTACTCAACCTGCTCTTCCGTGCACTTGCACGCGTACCATGGGTCAAGGACATGGGCGGACCAGTCCTTGGTTGTGTCGGTGTTCGCCCAATGGTTTGCGGTGTGGGTGTATTTCCAGCCGTACTTCTGCTATGCGTTCAGAGCATGGACATCTGCAGGATGTCAGCGATCCATTGTGCCGGCCAAGATCACCTGGGCTGGCAGCATCTCTCCGACCATGGAAGTGGCCAGCACCATGGTGATGCTTCACTTGTCATCCCTGCCAAAAACAGGGACACGCTTGCTACCGAGCGGTGCGTATGTGGATTCCGGCGATGGCACGAGCTAAATTCCGGTGTGGTCGGCGTTGACCATAAATTTCTTGTCGATGGCGTACAGCTTGATGAAGACCACGGCCTGGAGGTACATCTGCTCACATTGCTTGGGCCAATCATCGGGGACGCGTTGAGGGGCCGAGGTTGCACGATTCCATGCCCAGTTCAGCTCGCGGTACACAAAGTTGCGGCAGAACGTCATGGAGAACAGCCGCTCAAACGGTTTCCCATCGAGCTCGCTGACCGCCTCGTCCTTACACACTCGCAGCATGGTGTGCCGGATGACGAGTGTGTTCATGGGGGCTCCGCCGCGGCACATGGTGAGGAGGGTGTTGATGATGCGACGCTTCAGCTCCGGATCCTTCGCAAAGTAGCCCGGGCGCCCTCATGAGCCATGCGCATGTTTGTGTGCGGGGACATCATTGCTGCATGGCGACTTCAGGCTCTTTTGCAGCAGATCGCAGAATTCCAGGAGCAGCTCGCGTGGGCTGTCCTGCTTGTACCACTGGCGGATAGTGGCGTCCGACAACTCGTCGCACGGGCAATGCCCACCATGTTGTCGGTAGGCGGTCGGTAGGAAGCAGACGGCCGCGCCGTAGGTTGCGTGCTTAGGATCCTCCATGGCATCATGGATGATTCTGGCGTGTCCCTCAGCAAACCAGTCGTGGTTCTGGCGGCGCTTGGAGGAAGAAGATGCACTGCTGCATGATGAAAATTGCGAGCCGGACGTCGAAGATGCAGCCACAGCAGGTGGCAAGTCGGACTCCTCATCGCAGTCCTTCTCCATCTCCTTGTCGTTGTCACCAAAATGGAGCACAATCGGCTCGTTGATGCCGGGAGGAGCAGAGGCCGGACTCGACGACGCTGGCAATGGGTAGCGAGCAAAAGCGTGCGCGCCCAGGACCTTAGGCGGACAAGCTTTCCAGGCGGACAGCTAGGACAATGCTTGGGGTGTGGGAGGGCACGGGACGGTTCTTGGACTTCTCTGTGCTGCGCTTCAACATGTCTTTGTACTCCTCGGGCCCCACGGGTTGGAAGTACGCCGTGATGTCAATTGGAGGCGCCATGGTGGGGAACGATGCAAGTTGTGGAGTGATGGGAGGTTGCTGTACAGCTGGTGATTGACAACATGTAAGAGCGTACAAGTACCACAGTTTGCGGTGCGACCCAAGCACGAACTGACGCTCGCCTGGGCTCGTGAGTCGCGAGAAGCACCACGTGATCCTGAGCGTGTGCCTCGGCGCTCAGGCTGCAAGAGTTTGATATCGAAAGCTCAAACTTTGATGTTCGAATAAAGCACGACCCAAAGCGAGCGAGCCAGGACTCAAACTAGCTCACACGACAAACAACTAAAATGTGTTTGTGTTTAACTAAGTCGCCACATTTTGTGTTTGTGTAAAATACCCAGTGACACAACTTCTTTTATGTAGAAACAAAAACTGATTTCGCATAACCTTTCATGTGCTAGTACGGTATTGATTGCTGCTGACCAAGCTGCTAATGTTAGCTACAGATAGTAGGCGAACCCGGTGTTGGTTGAGCCTACCGATTGAGGCTGTTGCTGTTGACATCAGTTCACAGACGAGCTTGCCAACAGCTGCTGCTCGATGAACCCGCTGTTAGCTGAGCCTGCTTACTGAGGCTGCTGCTGTCAACCTCAGTGTGCAGCTGAACCTACTAGCAGCTCCTAACACCTGAAGTCACCGTTATTGGTTGCCGTTGGCTAATGCAGAAAAGTAGCTATTTTTGCAAACTGCTTGACACTGTGAGCGATTGCTGCTGATTGCTAGAGGCAACTGCTCATATGTTGGTCGAGATTACGCTCTTTGCATGTGACTGCCGCAGCCAGCGGCTGCTGATAATGTTTTGAGAGCAAGGGACACGTCTGCGGCTCTCACCTAAGGACTGTTGCAAGCTACTGCTGCAAGTTGACTGCTAGGGCCGCTGACTTCGTGGCTTAGAAGGCCATGACCACTGCTATTTCTGATGCAGCTGCAGCTACTGCATAGCAATGGCACAATATGCCAGTACCAATCAGTCACACTGGCCGCGCTCACAGACATCGCTTGCGTCCTTGGCTCCATTGAGTTTTAGAGTTCTTGTGACTGTTGAGTCTTCAGCTCCCACCCATCCACCCACGTTCTCCCTTCGTCGCTAGGTTGGATGAGCCTCTCTCTTGTCCATTGCTCTCTTGTCCTGTCCTAGCAATCTCTCTCTCTTTCTCCTCCTCGTGGTTTTCTGGGGGTTTTATGCATTGGGTCAGGTTAGGTTGCTTTGTAGCGCAACACTGAGCTCGGTTCCTTATGTCACCACCATTTTCTCACATCCATGTTGGTAAGAAGAACTCTGTCAAATTCTTTTCATCAGGGTGGTAAGCCTTTGTCACCCTTATCAACGATGAATAACATGCTGCACTCCAAGCGGAGTTGAAGCGTAAGTGTAATGCACTTCAAGAGGCACTTACAACTGAACAAGCTACTCAGGAATGCATGGCCGCAAGGAGGGCAATCAGGACACGTTTGCTAATCATGTCACAGATCTGGTCATGTCACGCCTCCAGCCCACCTTGAGCTTTCTTGCTGCAATTTCGATTTTTGTTGGTGTTGCTGCTGCCTTTGTTACCACTTTAGCTTCCACCTCCTCTGCATGTTGTTCTATGTCTACCCTGCCTGACCCCATTGCAACGGTAGCCACAGCTCGGTTTGTGCAGCTTTTGTGGACTAGATTCAGCCAGCTCCTTCTAGTTCAACGTTTTGGTGTTGTCCACTTTGTTGGTCCCGGCAGAGGCCTGTTTCTTCCTGATGTGCTACAAGTGCCTGCTCTTGAGCTTAGCCTGCCCGCTCCTACCACACTTGCCCATGATGACCAGGGCATGGACTTGTCCTCAAGCCGTGGTGTGGCATATGTTCTGCGTCACACCACTGACTATGTTCTATTGTACAACATTCACTAAGACCGCGTGTCTCACATCCCACCTTGTGCTCTTGCTCATTCCATGGCCGTACTAGTGCATGTTGCCTGCTCTATTTCTCCTGCGTGCACATAGCACCTGCATGGTTGCCTTTGCCACATCCACACAGTTGTGATTGATCATTTGCTCCACAAAAAGCCTGCACATGGCCTAGATCCCTCGATGTTGCCTGCTCCTCCTTCTTTTAACTGTCACAATTGCTCTTGGGGTAAAATGCATTGCTCCACCTTTTTCCATCGCTAGTTCTTGCTCCTCTTATCCTCTCCAACTCTTGCATGTAGATGTCATGGGTCCATTTACTCATGACGTTGTGTCCTCTGTCTCAAGCTTGCTTGCTCCCACGACATTGCAGAGAGTGCCACAAATACTTACGGACACAAGGCGACTTTGCTCTCGCATATTGAGGATGGCTGGCGGGCCTTGCTCGCTGGCTGACAGGTGAGACTTTATAGCCGAGTCTCACCCTGTTGCTTCAGTGATTGTATCCTTTCTTTGGAGCCTAAATCCCAGGGCTTGACCTAACTGGCTCATACATGTACCAGATCAAACGCCATTCTCCCCTTAAGTTGGGATCACATATCTCTCTTGAATAAAGAGACATTTTTCTGTCGTAGATGGAACAACATGGGTTGGAGGGAATTTACCTCTGCCCACATCCGGATGATGTAACACAATCGTGGTGCTGTATTCCTTCAACACTCTGGCATGTAAAGTTAGTGCCCCACAATCCTATGCCCTATGTTGCTTTTGTTCTGGCGACAAAGGTAAAGATCCATCCAACCCACATAGTGGTGCTTCCTTTCGATGTCATGCCTGGCGCCACCTCTCTTCACGCTAGGAGGAACATGACATGATCCTTGTCATTACCCTCTGAGATCGCCTTCACAAATTGTACCCAAAGTTACGAGCTTCGACAAAAGAGTACTGGGACAAGGTCATTGACATTTGTCGGAGGCTGCTCGGCCTAGGCGCCTCTCAATCCATTCTCAAATGGTTGGACATGGTACTACTCCATTTTGGTGAGCAATAAGGAGTTCTTGCAGGATCTCTTGCCTTTCCACCCGGTTGCCGAGATTGAACTCATCGATCTTGCATTCACCCTTGAAGATTTACACAACTAAGAATACATACTCAAGAGTGAGGTACACAACATGACCTCTCCAATGCCAACTGCATACACGCACCAGAGCTCGTCCGCTACAACCACTGCTTCAACACATGTCACCTTTTCTCACGCTGGGAGTAGCAATGGAGGAGGACGTGGCTCTTTTGGCGGCTCTGGCTGCAGTCATAGGCTTGTAACGACTCTAAGAGGTGCAGCTATTGCAACCCTAGAGGACACTTATGGCATAGATGTCCCTCACTCCAGTGATAGATGATGGAAAGGCAGCGGTAGCAGTAGTTGCCAAAGCAGTAGCAACAACAGTAGTAGCAACCCTAGCAACATTGGCATGAGCAACAAAAACCACAGCAGTAGTACTAGTAGTCTTGCCAGTTCCATATGCAAATGTCTCACTATTCGCCTTGATACGGGCCACTCAAATGGCGGAGGGACATTCTCGCCCACTGCAGCTGGAGTGTCGCTGGATGGATTCTTAGTCAATAAAGTAAGGTCCATTGGGGGGTGGGGGGCATGGTTACTTCAGGATGGTGGCTGGGGGTGCATTTGCAAGAAAAGGCGCTTCAGAGGACAGTGACCCCCTGTGGCGGTGCTGTCAGGGACAGTCACACATGGAGCAGGCAATCGGCCATAACTCAACTGTTTCTCCATGGATTGAGGCATTGTCTAGTGCATTGGGAACTTGCAATACGCACGACATGCACATGCTAGTTGCACCATTGCGCCATGGTAGAGAGCTTCGGGACTCTTGGCTGGCTCATAAGGCTGGTACATAAGGAAACCAATGGGTTGTTCTAGGCATGCCAATCTTCCCTAAAGACTTCGGAAATTACCTTGTACTGATCCATTGAATCTAAGGATTCATTCATCACCTAGCTGTCTTTTTGTTCCATGAATCGCCTTGTTCACATCCATTCAATCCTACAAGTCTTCCGCAACACACCTTGATACAAACATCGCTGGGAGAGTCGTGCAAAGGAACCTTGGTCATTTTAACAGCCTAACTACTAGGAGAGGGTCGTGTGACATCTTAAGGGTGGCCCACACACCAAGGGATAAAGGGTGGGAGGTTCATCCCAAGGTTTTGGCATGCAAACGTCATGCCGAGTACCCCTTGGTTTACATTTGGTATAAGATCACTTGGAAGTTTGCTCGGCTTTGTGCAAACCTAAGGGAGACCATAGATCTGGCACAACGTTCTTTTGCCAATTTTTCTCCTGTCATAACTGGAAGCATGGCATCAGATGCATACGACCAGGCCTTTCTCATGGAGGATATCCGAAGTGCTCTAAATGAGTTGCACCACGAGAACCAGCAGTTGCGTGCAGAGATTGAGGCGAGGTAAGTCGGCCAAGGAAGCAGTGTGTTTGGGGGTGTTACATTGGCATGTACTCCTACCTTTCAGTGGCCCAAGCATAAGGAGACGGAGTTGTAAATCGGCAAGGCCAGTGCGTTGGAGTGGCTCTTCATGCTGAACCAGTGTTTTATTATGTTGGGTGTTCTTATGGAAGAAGATGTAACGAGACTTGAGTATGCATCTACACTACTCTAGGGAATGTCATTGAGTGGTGGTCAGTATTCTGCCAATGGAACGCCGCTGGGTTGCCGGACGGGCTGGGGGCTGGGGAACGGATTTAGCCACTGTTGAGTCTACTGTTGGAATGGGAAGTGCAGCTCGGTCTGCGGACATTAATGGAGAAACCAGAGAAGTGGAAGAAATTCGAGACGATGCTCCAGGGGTGTTTTGATCTCCTCAAATGCAGTAGGGTCATTCTTGATAAAATCAACGGGGATTGGTCCAGGACTACATGCCACGCTTCATGGCTTTGGAAATGCAGATCAACAACCTCTCAGATTTAGAGGCGTACGACCGCTACTATGATGGTATGAGAGTTGATCACACGTCTAATGTGAGTTCGCGATGCTTGGATTGCGGAAATTTGCAGATTTGGTTTCAGTAGTGGAGTGCATCAATGTCGTAAGCTAAAACTCAAGCTGGAATAACTATGCAGAAAACCCACAGGTGGAGCAGCAAGTTCAGGCCATTTCCATGGAGGTGGACGCAATCAAAATTGGACAGCGGGACAAGGGAGGGCAAAAGGGATTGAGAGGAAAATGCTCGGCTTGTGGTGAGAAGGGTCATGACAAGCGGGACTCCCCGAAGCGCAAGTCATAGAATGGAAACGCACAACAACAGTGTGGAGGGGACAGCCTGTTGCTGCAAACTTTTCTGTTGCAAGGGAAAATGTCAAGCCTGAAAGGGTTTTGCTGATTAAGAAGCTGCCTTAAGTGCTATTGTGGAAGGAAAGTGAGACCCGAAAGTTTCCAGGGGTCATTGAGGAGCTGATTCTTCAGATTCTGGAGGGGATTTTCATAGATCAAGGGAAGCTATGTGGTCTACTGGATGGCAGCGTGAGCAACAGCTTCTTCAATGACAGGTTGTTGACGAGGTTGGAGCTTGCACGACAGGCAGGAACGTTAGCCACGACACATTAGGTGTTTGGAGTGGTGGAGTGCAGGAGGCCTTTGGTCAAGTACAAGAACTACATGGGGGAGTTGGTGTGTGACATGGAGTTTGACACTTCTCCTATGAATGAATTTTTCTGCTCAATCAGCCGGGATTGGGTGTAAGCATGGAATCCAGAGGTGGATTGGAGGTACAACCGGGTGGTCGTGAAGGTGGGTAGGAAGAATCTCACTTTGCAGCTGTGGTGAGGTGAGGGGAAGGAGTTAAATGTGGCGGAAGCGGGGAAGTAGCTATGCCATTATCAACTTGTAGCGGTTGAAGCGGAGCAAGCACAGGGGTGGCAGGGTCTACCTGCCTTGGGGTGTGTCCACAACAAGGAGCATAGCGGCAGATTGCAGCGGTTGTAGTAGTGAAGGGGCTGTTGTTGGAAGGTGTGGGAGCTCCAGAATTTCCTCCCGATGTTGGGGAGGTTCTCAAGGAGTTCAAGGATTTTTTCTTGGAAGAATCTCTAAAGGGGCTGCTGCCGCAATGTGACATCGTCTACAAGATCAAGCTGGTGCTAGGGTCGTCACCAACGGTGCTATCTTGAAACCATATGGGCGATGCAGAACTTGCAAAGCTCAAGAAGAATTTGGGAGAGTTGGTAGACTAGGGCTTCATCCGGCTGTTGGTGTCTCCATACACGGTACCAGTTCTATGCATCAAGAAGAGGTATTAAGAGTTACGGATGTGCGTGGAATACCGGACACTCAACATCACAGGGAAGAACCACTATCCATTACCAACGT
>SZWC01001572.1:192260-210486 GCA_023375785.1 Penium margaritaceum | reverse complement strand
GAAGCTTGAAAAATCTGAGCTCAACTACCTAATCCAGGAGAATAAGATGCTTGTGGTGGTCCTGGTATTCAAGCAATGGGGGTGCTATCTCGAGGCACGATGGTGGTGCACACGGGACACTTCGTGCTTAAGTCCAAAAGTCGCAGTCAAACCTGAGTTGTCGTCAAACATGGTGGATGGAGCTGCTAGAAGGCAACTTCAACTACAAGATCCAGTACAAACTAGGGAAGATCAATCCACCAGACTTGCTTTTGCGTCACTCAGACTTGGATATGCATGTGATCACAGTGCTGGTGGGATCCCCCATTATCTGTAGCCTATTCGTCCATGGGTACATGGAGGACTAGGACTTTGTCAGGAGTACAATGAAGAGGTGCAAGTGGATGGCTAGTTTTTGTGGCATGAGAAGGAGAATGTGAATGGTGTGCTAAGGAGTGCACCAATGCGATTGTTTGAGGAGGTACACGACTCGTACTACTGTGGTCATTTTGGCCACAACAAGATCTTCAAGACGCTTGCGCACAAATATTGGTGGGCAAAGATGGGAGCAGATTGCAAGGAGTACATGAGCAGTTGTGACACGTGCCAAAGGATCAAGTTGTAGAGGGCACGGGCGTCGAGAGAACTGCAGCCACTACCCGTGGCCGGAGTGATCGTGGACGGACATCTCACTAGAGTTTGTGGGGGGTCTTCCATGGAGTGCAATGAGCAAAACCATAGTGCTGGTAGTGGTGGACAGGTTTAGCATGATGACACACTTCAACCCGTGCACTGAGAAGGTCACGACTGCAGATACGGCTCAACTCTTCTTGCAACATGTCATCAAACTTCACGGGGTGCCAAAGTGCATGGTCTTGGGTCGTGATCCATACTTCACCTCTTGGTTTTTTAAGGAGGTCTACAAGAAGCTCGGCAACCATATGGCTCTTTCATCGACCTACCATCCACAAACAAATGGCCAAACCGAGCACAAAAATCAAAGCTTGGAGTAGTTATTGTGGGGAATCTTGGAGCTGTATGGTGAGGGATGAGAATGCAAGCTCCAGGTATCTGAGTTTCTCCTAGATGCCTCAACAAGGAGATCCCCCTTTGAGGTTGTGTATGGGGTGCAACTTGCATGTCCCTGAGACATGGAGACCAGATCGGACCTCGCAGTGGAATGGTTTGAACATAACTTCGCTGAGATGTGGTGTGGCATATGTGCTGCGCTTCACAAGGCTGAGTAGCAGATGAAGCGGCAAGTAGACAAGCACCAAAAAGCCGAGGGGTTCTTGGTGTGAAAGAATATGTTGCTAAGCTCACAAAAACTGTAGCTGGCGGGGGTGGGCAACAAGCTCAAGCCTCAATGGGTGGATCCTTTTTCGGTCAAGGAGAAGCAAGTACACAAGAGTTACAAGTTGGAGCTGCCGGACCAATACGTGATCCGTTCCTTGCTTCGCGCTTCTCTTCTTAAGGCCTACAAGGACTTGGATGTGCAGTTTACGGTGCTTGGAAAGGCTCCTCCTCCATTGGTCTGGATAGAGGGGACGGCACTAGAGACCTAAAAAATGACTGAGACAGATGAGGGGGTGGACTGAACGGGGCCAAGGGCAACACAAACAGGTCATTATGGGAGAGAGACTTCAGTTTTGATGCATGTGACATGAAGGCAAAAAGTGTTGCTAGAGTGGATGCAGGTCCCATAGATGAGAGGCTGAGACATGTCCACCCCTCCCAAGTGGGCGGAGAAAAGAGAAGATGGAGGATCTATGCAGAACAAGTCCCTCTGAAGCATGTTCTCAAAGAACAGAGCATCATGGGACTCAAGAATGGTCAGCATCCCAGAAATGCCACGCCTTGGACAGGACAGAGACGTTGAGGAATGTACTGAGGTCACCGTGAGGTGAGAGTGTACCATTGCAAAGGTCATCAGACAGTGAGAGAGTGACCACATACCCTCAAGCTCGAGGAAGAAAGAGATCCACCTGGTGACAACGTGATCATTCAAAAGTGACATGGCAAGGGATGGGACTGTCGGGAATACGGTTCCAAACCCAAATCATGTAGGAGATCGCCTTGAAAGGTAAACGAGGAGGAAGACCAGAAGCAGACAGAAGAGTGTGGCTACCATCAGCAAGTGTGGGATCCAACCGCTCGGACACTATATGATGCTTGGGTGTAGAAGGAGAGGGGGGATCCAAACACACCAGATTAAAGATAAGGAATCAAGCAGCCGGTCCCATGAAGTTGCGGCCTTGATTAGAGCAAAAAGTGTAGAGGCAGCGGCCACAATCAAGTTGGCCTGAGGCAGCCAGGACTTTATGAGAGAGAAAAAGCTATATTTATGGGAAAATAACACAGACCCAACAAAATAGCCTTCTTTGAGTTTGATGCAGCAAATGGTGGTTGGTTTGATGCACATGTGAGTCTGTTAGAGCAGGTTATAGGATTAAGGATCCAAATCAATAGGTACAAGTGCCTGTGTGACATGATTACCTCTTGTTTTATGTGAGACTCGCTAGTCAAGCCTCATCCTTAATATGTGAGGGTGAATTCTTCCTATGTTTGTAAAATTCCCGGCACTGGCCACAATTGCATACGAGCAAGAAAGCGATGCTAGTTTGTTGGAGAACCTAGTCTATAGAATAGTAAGTTGCAGATCTCAACAAGGTCTGTTAACGCAAAAGCTAAAGTATGTCACACAACAATCAGAGACAGGGTTGTGTCCTCAAAGATGGGATGAGCATGGGCCGGCGGTTGGCGAAGATGCTTGAGACAAGGAGAGGAGGCCCTAGCTATGTAAAGAGGTGAGCACATGCATGTCTTAGTATTAACTACAGATCACCACAGACCGTCACAACTGCATGCACTGCACACCTAAAAACATGCCCCTTGGCCGAGCGTGTTGTATTCATGTAGCCAAGCATATGGAGCTAAGAGAGAAGAACAGAAGATGAAATGATTTTTTTGATAAATTCTACAAGTCCCTCACCCTTGCTCATTCCACACACTTTCACAATGCCTGCCTCCACGACTTTGCACACAAAGTGGTGCTCAGCTCATATGTTCTTTGTGCGTGGATGCAACACACCGTGGTCAGCAGTGATGCCTCAAGGAATGGAGCTATTGCAATACAGTGCTGGAGCCCCTACTGTCAACCCAAGTCTGTTAAACAACTGATGCAGCCATCTCTCTTCACAAGCCGCCTCTCTCAATGCCATGTACTCAGCCTCTACCTCACTCAGGCCACACATGACTGTTTTTCACTCCGCCACAACAAAGTGGTACCCCACCGTCAAAAGATGTACCCCCCTCAAATTTCCGCATTGTTGTCCCACGCATAGATGCTGTCATATTATAGGGGAGAAGACAAGATCCATAGATGCAGTTTTTAACACATAGGGTAAGGCTTTCTGATGCGCAGTCCGGGATTGTTGGCTGAATGAGGCCAGACTGTTCACTGGGCAATAATCTTCAGGTTGCGTGGTGGACGAGAGGTATGTGAGACTGCTTCTGATCTGCCTGTACAGAGTGGGATCTGTGTCTGGTCTGTAGTCAGTGGTCTCTGCATCAAGAGAGTTTCCGTCAACATCTGGACTCATTGGTGAGTGTTGTATGGGGAGATGTTCCACTAGGTGACAGAGTCGTATCGTGAGCAACGTACCTGCTCTAGTGTGCATTCAGTGTGCATGCGACCCTGTTGTGTGTCGTGGTCATGTCAAGAGATGTATGTGCTTCTCCAAGGCCAATCATGGGACATTTTGCATTGAGCAGTGCCTTGATAAGAGAGGATGACGGAATCAGTCAGTCATGAACATACACTAACATGGCAATTGGACTATCATTTTTCCATCAAATGAACAACGATGGATTTTGACAGACTTTTCAAGAAGCCTCCACATTCCGAAGTATGGGAAATACTGTTTTCTAGCACCTTGGGCCCATTATAGACTATACACTACCTTCAAAAGAATCACACTATGTCTGTGCACCGATTAAGCCTGGTGGGCTATGCCACATACAGTTCCTCGTCAAGTAGTTTATTCTGAAAGGTGTTCTTCACGTCCATTTGATGTAATTCTCTGTCGTCATGTGCAGTCACTACCAGCAGGACACGCCAAGAGATGTGTTTTTAAAGTGGGGCATAGGTGTCAATGAAGTCTCTCCTTGGTACCTAGTGATATCCCTTGGAAAGAAATGGAGCCTTGCACTTTTTCTCCTAGACGAAGGAGGTTCCATTTGACCTGAAAGGCCCACTTTACATGTATGGCTTTGCTTTCAGGAGGAAGGGGTACAAATTTGTGAACTGCATGCTCAAGGAGAGCATTCAGCTCGTCCACCATGGCTTTTTTTCCACTTGATCACATCTAGATGCCCCATAGCCTCCTTGACTATGAGAGTATCAAGAAGAGTAGACTCAGGCTTTGCAAATGCAAGTGTATGGTAGAGCTTTCTATAGTTTACTCAAGCTACAGTCTGTTGCAACCGACGCATGAATTTGGTTGGTCAGTGATGTTGTGTGTTGAGATCCCATGAGGCAGAGATGATGAGATGTCTATACTAGTGCTGGCAAGATCTGCCGTTGTGAACCGTGGAGCACTCTGTGTGACGGTTGCACGTTGAGTCCTATGGATGAACCTCCCACACGCAGCCTCTTGGTGTGTGGGTCAACCTTGAGATGTCACACGTCCCTCTCCTAGCAGCAAGGTTACTGCTAGTGTCAGAAATTCAGCAATACAACTCTCCTAGTGGTTTTTGAAACAAGGTGCGTTACGGCAGACTTGTAGGATCGTGTAGACGTGTGCAAGACAATACCTAGAATACAAAGAGATTTGGGAAATCAATGAATCATTATAATTGATACATCAGTACAAGACAACATGCAAAGTCCTTGGGTAAGAGTGGCATGCCTAAAACCACCTCTAGGCTTCATTATCTGCCATCCCTTATGAGCCAGCTGAGAGCCCCTCGATGCTCCGAAGCCCTCTATCAATGTACACAACACATGAATCCCGTAGTACACATTGCGAAATTTCCAACGCACCAAAGATTTTCTCAATCCGTGGAGAAATGGCTGAGTGGTGACTGCTTACCAACTCCATGTGTGACTGCAGCTTGCAGCACCGCCAGCAGGATCATGGCCGTTCGAAGTGCCCTTGCTAGCAAATACCCCTCCAGCCGCCATCCTAAAGTGCCTTGTGAAGTCAATCTAATGGATCTTCAGCTGCAGTGGACAAGAAAGTCGCTCCATCGTACTCGGGGTCGGACCGGTATGTGTCTTGTTTTCTTTAGGTGTGCCTCCCATCTTTGCACGCGGTATCTATCTCGTCCCTATACTAAATGGCCTGCTTCTTGGATCAAATTTGCACGATTTTCACTGAAAATACAATGGGCACATCAAAACATGAATGTAAGGTCAGCATAATGACATAAGAGCCACTTTGACCGGCGGCTCCCACAACATCACCCCCACCTACAAGGACGCACCGTCTGGATGCACTCCTAGTACGCTTGGAAGGCCATGTTATCGCCCACCATAACCGTCCCTGTCAAAATCAGCTTTGGGGATCCGTCAAGTGTGCTAAGGCCCATAGCCAAGCCATTACAACAGGTACTGCCACTCGTCGCACCAAAGGTGCCCGAGGATCTTCTCCACAGTGGTCAGACGTCCTCCTTTTACTTTGACCATGCAGGTGGTGGTGAGGCCCACACGTGTCTTTTGTGCACCATTGACGGCTGTCGCGTTCAAAGCCAGTCACGAGCTTGTTTTCTGGTGCGCATTTGGTGCTCTTACATGCTCTCCCTTGGACTCCCTCACTCTCTCCCATTTCTACCCCCCACACGAATACCTCAGAATACAATGTGGCGTTAGATTCATGGCATGAGCTCCTCCATGTCTTGACGAGGTGGTTGACTTTGCATTGACTGGCTAAAATTTCAGGTGAGGGTTCCATGCGGCCTAATCCGCACAGCAGGATGGCACGTTTGTACAATCCTAGGCATTGAAGGCGTGCATGAATCACATCCTCATTGTGCTTCTCTAGCCAATTAAGGGTTTCTTGATATGTGCTCTTTAAGTGCATGGCGTGAGGCACGCTTGTGTCATCAGCTCTCTGTCACACTCTTGTATTCGACATTGAACACCGACACCATGGACCGTTTTTTGACCAAGGTGTCCGCCGAGGAACGCGCACGTCGTCTCCATGCTGCTGCCTGTCAAGGCCCTCCTCCACGTCCTGCACTACCAAAACACCCAGTTTGTCGTCCGCGCAAGGTGATTCGCCTCACCTTTGACGAGTCTATGGATGCTGAACCGTCGGCCGGGTACAACGGCACCTACATCGACGGTCCTGCTGCGCAATCGCCGCTCACGGTACCCGCTGGCGTGGCACTCGCACTGTGCATTGCGTCGGGTGTGCAACTGCCACTGCCGACTACAAGTGTCCGTGAAGCTCCACCGCATATCTTCACGTCCTACTCCCCTGGCGCAAGTTCGTCGAAGGCTCCTCTCCCTCCTTCCGTGCCCGTCAACATCTTGCGTCCAAGTGCTGGAGAAATGGCGGCTGTTGACGACACCCCCATCCCTCGCCATCGACTGATGGCAGAGGAGAAGGGAAAGGCGCCCGGTGTGGAGGAGAGCCCCCCTCGTCCCCGCCGCTCCGAGAGGACCCGGCATGCTCTTCGGTCCGGTCCTGTCGTCATCGGGTCTCCCTCCGCGTCGACCCTCCCTGACACTGACTCATTGGATGATGACGTGTCAGGGTCATCTTCCGAGTCCGATGGCCAGGCGAGTGACGACAGCACCGACACGAAGTGCCTCGCCCTCTGCACGTCAACGGGGACAACGTCTACTTCAGCTGCATCTAGCGCAAGTTCCGCGACGTCACGCAAGCGTGGAAAATACGCAGATTGGTTTGGGAGCGGACATTTTCAGACGATCTACCGTGCCTTCAAATCGCAGCCGTCCGCTCATGCGACTGTGCAGCATCTGAGACGTACGTTTAGGATACCAGATGGATATTGTGTCTTTGATAAACTAGCTCCTAGTACTGCGTCCGGATGGTTCGTCGAAGGCACGAAGATTCTGAAGAAGCACTACGAAGGTGCCGTTATTGCGGCGATTGCATCTGCACCGTCGGCGCCTGTCAGTGAAAAAAAGCGGAAGCATGGATACCGGGGCAAGCGGGCATGGCTGTCCAAACATCCTCAGATTGTCGATGCAATTCGATCGACGCTTGAGAATGCTCGGGCAGCCGGTCACGCGTTGAACTTGAAAGTGATCCGCCGTGAGATCCGCGGTGTTCTTGCACGTCATGCTCCCGACCAGCTTGAACTACTCGGCCGTCGTGCGTTTGCACGTTCGTGGTGAGGAAGTTTTTGAAAAAACAAATGGGATGGTCGTGGAGGAGTGGAACAACTGCCACTCAAAAACTGCCGGCCGACTACGAAAACAAGATTCTGACGTTCCACCGTCGTGCAGCCTGCATGGCCACGTTGTACGGCATCAAGCCCTTCCTCGTCATCAACGGCGACCACACCTCCATCCAGCTGCTTCCAACCGCCGGCACACGTATGCACCGAAGGGCAGCCACGAGATCGGCATCGTGGGGCTGGAGGACAAGCGTGCGATCACCGCGCTTGTTTCCTCTTCCATGACCGGCGAGTTGTTGCCGATGCAGCTGATTTTTGGCGGTAAGACAGCCAGGTCGGTGCCACGTGGAGAAAAAGCCGAGCGCCTGCTCCAAGAGGGATGGAACCTGACGTGTACTCCTACTCACTGGGCAAACACGGACACCACAAAGGAATGGGTTCGCACGATCATCGTCCCGTACTACAAGCGGACCTGTGCGGCGCTCGGTGTTCGCGAGGGCGAGGAGAATCTTCTTCTCGTGCTCGACACCTGGCGTCCGNGCGCTTGTTTCCTCTTCCATGACCGGCGAGTTGTTGCCGATGCAGCTGATTTTTGGCGGTAAGACAGCCAGGTCGGTGCCACGTGGAGAAAAAGCCGAGCGCCTGCTCCAAGAGGGATGGAACCTGACGTGTACTCCTACTCACTGGGCGAACGCGGACACCACAAAGGAATGGGTTCGCACGATCATCGTCCCGTACTACAAGCGGACCTGTGCGGCGCTCGGTGTCCGCGAGGGCGAGGAGAATCTTCTTCTCGTGCTCGACACCTGGCGTCCGCACTGCAGCGCGACTTTTCAGCTTTGGCTCAAGGACAACTTCCGCTTCATCCATACGGCGTACATCCCTGCTGGATGCACCAGTAGGGCACAGCCGGCAGATGTCGGCATCATCCGTCCGCTGAAGAACAAGCTCGAGGAATATTTTGCATCATGGGGTGCGGAGCGTAGTCGTGAGGGTCAGAGCATGCACGTAGGCATGAAAGAGGTGAAGGAGGAGGCATGTGGATGGTTTTTGAATGCTTGGGAGTACATCCGCGATGAGGAGCCCCTGGTGAAGAATGCATGGGCCAAATCCAGGTTCACAAGGGTGTTTGATCCATCATTCCAGCGTGCCGCAACACCATATGCCGGTGAACTCCTGTTCCACAATGAGGAGGTAGAGGAGGAGGATGAGGTGGCGTAGAATCTTGTGTTGTTGTCGTGTAGTGCAATAAATTCATTTTCTCCAACTCTGACTTTGCACGTTTAATGTCGCAATTTGAATGTTTGCACGTTTGTAATCCGCTACCGCGATAACGTGTACAAAACTCGCCGAATGCATTTTACACAGAAATGGACATACTACTATGGAAAAAAAACACACGAGGATAGACAGGATGTCAAGTAGAACCCAGACAACCATTTTGTATGCATGATCCCTTGAATTTGATTATTCCACTTCAAAATCAATTTGGTGAACCGTTGATTTCGTTTATACGAAAGGTTTTGACACATTTCGACGGGCGAAAAAGGCATTAATATCGAAATCAAGGATCCTTGGCGTTGGTGTCGTTGGCGGCAACCTTGATCCCCTCGTCGCTCTTTAGCAACAGCTTGCCGCCTTGACGCAGCAGCTGGCAACGCTGCAGCCAGTAGCCTCCTAGACTGCCACCAGTGCGCCGCCGCCATTCGTCCCACCAGGGCATGCCAACCCAGTTGTGTCTGCTGCCACATACTACCTGGCACTGCAACAGACTCAGCACTAGCGGCAGACAGTGCCCTCCGTCCTTGGCCCCACTCTGGGTGCCGACCGTAGGCAGAAGGACTTTGAGACACCGCCGCCGCCGCTTCAGGCCGGCAAGCAGTTCCGGAGCTGGGAGCTCAGCTTCTGGATCTGGGCGCAAGGTGAGGGCCTGTGGGCATACTACACCCTCCCTTACGACTCCACCCAGGCCGACCAGTTGTATGACGCTGGTCGCGCCGTCCGTGCCCTCGTCTCAGTCGCCCCTCCAGCTTCCCGCCTGGCCCTAGAGCCTTTCCTCGGCGACTTCACCTCTGGCGACATCCCAGACCCTACAGCCGCATGGCACGTCCTCACCAGGCCCCACCGCCTGTCCAGCGACACTGAGATCAGCCGTTTGCTCGGGGAGTTTAATTTCCTGCACATGGGGGAGACCGAGACAGTCACTGCCTACTGGCAGCAGGCGGAGGACATTTTTCGTCGTCTTGGAAGATCTGCTCCACCTCCTCTGTCCACGCTCCTTACCATCAAGCGTTGCGCCATAAGCGCGTACGCGGACGTCTTCGTGCACTACCCCCATGACGTCCTCTCCACCATGGCGGCCCAGGGCACCCTTATGCCCTGGGCATACGAGCTCTTCCTCCGCATTGAGGAAGCTCGCCAGGAGTCCGAGCTCCATCGCACGGAGGCTCTTGCATCGCCAACCGTCGCCTCCCGTGCCGTTGCCTCCGTGGCCGTCGCCTCCCCCACCGCAGCTACCTCATCGCCTTTGGGGAAGAAGAAGAAAAGCCGGAACAAGAAAGGCAAGGTTCCAACACAACAGCAGCGACAGCAGTCGTCGACCGGGTCCAGCGGTGGTGGCTCGGTCTGCCACAACTGTGGCCAGCCCGGGCACGGGTGGTACACGTGCCCTCTCCCAACGGAGGAGGCGCGCGTCATCTCCACCATGCGTCGCCAGCAGGAGCGCCGTCTCGCCTCTGCCACCGTCGCTGCTCCTCCTGACACGCCTACCTCGTCCAGCAGCTCTACCACTCTGACAGCTCCGCCTGTCCCGCAGACAACTGCGCCGCAACAGTACTACTCGTAGGAGTACTTCCCACAGCCGTCGGCGCCTCCGCTTCCTTTGCCGGCTCAGTCCTCCTACTACCCGGGCTCCGGCGCCGTCACTATGCACTCCGTCTACACTCCCGGGCCGTCCTCCCCTGAGCGTCAGCTTGAGCAGTTCATTGCGCTCCAGTTTGACCTGCCTCGCCCTCCTCCCCAGAGAAGTGCGAGTTGCGTCACCTCCTGCCCTCTTGCCCAGCCCTGCATGACTGAGGCTGAGTTGCGGTCGTGTCCCATTTCTTCGTCTGTCTCGTCGTCTCCCGTGGTCTCCTCCACCCCCCTCCTTGACGACATTCCCTGGCTTGACGATTGGCAGTCTTGTTTCACGCCTCCTTCCACCGCGTCCGCGTCCCTCGCTTGCTGCCATGTGACCGGTAGCGATCAGGCGACCCTTGTCCAGGACCCTGCTGACACCTGGATCATCGACTCCGGGGCCATGCATCACATGACGGCCTCTCGTGAGGCCTTCAGTATGCTCAGTCCTGTAGGCGATTTCTCTGGTGTCCGCACGGGTTCTGGACAAGTGTTGCCTGTCCGTGGTGTCGGCGTCGTTTGTTTCCGTGGTCCTGCTGGTGACGTGTTTCTGACTGATGTCCTCTTCGTCCCTGGTCTCGAGCTCAGCCTCCTGTCCGTGACTGCCCTTGATCGCATGAGCATGGACGTTGCACACTCACGTGGTGTCGGCACTGTGTCGTTACATCCGTCTCGTCTTGTCGTACTGCACGCCACCGCCCGTGGTAACCTGTGGCATGTTCCTCGCTTCTCCTCTTCTCCTCCCATCTCCTCCCCGTCTGCCACCACAGGCCATGTGTTTGTCACCAGTACGCTTTCTCCTCAGCACACCCGCCTCCTGCACTGCCGCCTTTGCCAAGTCCACTCTGCCGCCGTAGAGAGCATGCTCCGCACCCAGCCAGCCAAGGGCCTTGACCCGGAGACTTTCCCTCTCCCGTGCCCCACTTAGTGCATTGACTGCGCTCAGGGGAAGATGCACCGGTCCACGTTCCCCTTGTCTTCCTCCCATGCATCCGCCCCTCTCGACCTTGTCCACTCAAACGTCATGGGCCCTCTCCCCACCGAGTCCGTCGGTGAGCATGGCCGCTATGTCCTCACCCTTACAAACGACAACTCTTGCTACCGCTGGGTCTTCTACCTCTGGCAGAAAAGCGATGTCGCCCGAGTCATTCAGGACTGGCTTGTCCTCGCTGAGCGTGAGTGTGGTCGCTCTCTTCGCCGCTTTCGCTCCGATCGCGGTGGAGAGTACATGGGTGAGGCCACGACCTTTCTCGCCTCCCGCGGGATCCACCATGAGACGTCTGCGCCCTACACACCCGCCCAGAACGGCGTCTCCGAACGGTGGAACCGTACCATGGCCGACGCCGTCCGCACCATGCGGGTCGAATCCGGTCTCTCCGATGGCTTCTATTTTGAAGCCATGGCCTACATGACCTGGGTCTGGAACCGGATTCCCCACGGTCCCCTTCCCCGCCAGTCCACGCCATACCAGCACTGGTGCGGTCGGCGCGCTGACCTCCGCCCGGCTCGCGNGGAGCGCGAGTGTGGCCGCTCTCTTCGCCGCTTTCGCTCCGATCGCGGTGGAGAGTACATGGGTGAGGCCACGACCTTTCTCGCCTCCCGCGGGATCCACCATGAGACGTCTGCGCCCTACACACCCGCCCAGAACGGCGTCTCCGAACGGTGGAACCGTACCATGGCCGACGCCGTCCGCACCATGCGGGTCGAATCCGGTCTCTCCGATGGCTTCTATTTTGAAGCCATGGCCTACATGACCTGGGTCTGGAACCGGATTCCCCACAGTCCCCTTCCCCGCCAGTCCACGCCATACCAGCATTGGTGCGGTCGGCGCGGTGACCTCCGCCCGACTCGCGTCTGGGGCAGCGTGGCAGTTGTGTGGCTGCCTGCCCCACAGTAGGGCGGCAAGCTCGCCCCCCGCGGACGCCCCTGCACCTTCCTCGGTGTGTCTCGTCAGTCCAAACCCTTGCGCTTCTGGGACCCATCCCGACACTGCATCGTTGAGTCCCACGATGCCATCTTCTTCGAGGACCTGTTTCCCCGCGACCTCATCCACTCCGGCTCGTCCACTTCCCTCCCGTCGTGTGGGGAAGTGGTGAGTCCGTCATCCGTCCTGTCGCTTCCGGGTCAAACATCACTCCGTCCCTCTGAGCCGGCAGCCCCTGTCGCGTCCTCTGCCCCCCGCGGGCTAACAGTCCCATCCGTGTCCGCTGGACCCTCCGAGCCAGCTGCCCCCGTCGTGTCCGCTTGCCCCTCCGGACCAGCTGCCCTAGTCGCGTCCGCTGGCCCCTCTGGGCCGGCAGCCCCAGTCGCTTCCGATGGCCCCTCCGGGCCGACAGCCCCACTCGCGTCCACCGGCCCCTCTGGGCCTGCAGCTCCTGTCGCGTCCACTGGCCCCTCCGGACCAGCTGCCCCAGTAGCGTCCGCTGGCCCCTGCGGGCCGGCAGCCCTTGTCGATTCTCATGGCCCCTCCGCGCCGACACCCCCAGTCGCGTCCACCGGCCCCTCTAGGCCTGTAGCTCCTGTCGCGTCCGCTGGCCCCTCCGGACCAGCTGCCACAGTCGTGTCCGCTGGCCCCTCCGGGCCGGCAGCCCCAGTCGCGTCCGCTGGCTCCCCCGGGCCAGTAGCCCCGTCCACCTCTGTTGGCCCGTCGGACTCAGTGTCATCTCCTGCCCGGTTGCACTACACACGCGGCCCAGGCAGCAGCCTCCGACCTCGGCCGACAGTGAGCGCGCAGACCGTCGCACCGCATCCCCAGGCGCCTCGACCCCCTGTTGCTCCACTCCCACGGTCGTGAGTGGGGACTCTGGCATGAAGGCTCTCGGCCTGGCCACTTCGGCCATCATCGCAGACCTTCACCCGGGCTCTGCATTGGGCTACGTCATGCTTCATCACGAGCATCGGCATGCTGTTGTGGCTGCACTCGCCTGCATCCCACCTGGAGCTCGTGATGCACACGCCCTCTCAGTCCGGTCCACAGCACGCCTGGAGGACCCAGCCACCCTACGCAAGGCTCGAGCCTCTCCTGAGGCCGTACATTGGGATGTTGCCTGCGCCGAGGAGCTCGCTGCTATCTGGAAACACCACGTGTATGACCTCATCGACCTCCCTCCAGGTCCGAAGGCCATTGGTGCCAAGTGGGTCTTTTGGCGCAAGTGGAAGCCTGACGGGTCCTTGGACAAGTACAAGGCCCGCCTCACAGCAAAGGGGTTTGCTCAGGTCCCTGGGATCGATTACGACCAGATCTTCGCCCTAGTCGGTTGGTTCTCCACTAGCCGCGCGCTCTTCAGCCTGGTTGCCTAGCATGGGTGGGAGCTGCATCAGATGGACGTGAGCAACACATTCCTCCATGGCTCACTAGAGGGTGAGGAGCTCTACATGGTGCAGCCCCCAGGCTTCGACGACGGCACTGGGAGAGTTTGGCGGCTGCGGAAGGTCCTCTATGGCCTGAAGCAGTCACCTCGGTGCTGGAACCAGGAGATCAGCAGCACGCTTCTCCGTGGCGGCCTACGGCGTAACATCGCTGACCCCGCACTATTCGTCAGCCCACGAGGTCAGACCTTCACCGCAGTTCTGGTCTACGTTGACGATCTCCTCACTGCGTCGCCAGACACGGCCGCCATCCAGCGTGTCAAGGACCTGCTGCATGCTGCCTACCAGATGAAGGACCTTGGGTTTGCCCGAGTCTTCGTGGACATGGAGCTTGAGCATGATCGCTCCCAGGGCATCCTACACGTCCACCATGCTGCCTATGCACAGACACTGTCCGCTCGCTTCGCCAAGGACCTGTCCCTCGTACCTAGTGCATCTTCACCCATGTCACCCAATGGCCAGGTGAAGCTAAAGAGTCCTGACCCAGCAGTTGTGGGGGAGCCAGTTGATGTGACCACGTATCTACGGGTCATCGGGTCACTGATGTTCCTGGCGACGGCGACGCGTCCAGACATCGCGTTCGCCATCAACCTCCTGGCCCAGTTCTCTCAGGAGCCGCGTCACCTCCACTTCGAGGCAGCGATCCGAGTGCTGCGCTATGTCGTCTCGACCCCTCGGCGAGGTCTCATGTTCTGCCGCCAGCTGTCCGTCGTCCCAGTGGGCTAGACCGACAGTGACTGGGCCGGCAGTCCAGCCGGTAAGAGTCGTACCGGCTGGATCTTTTTGATCGGCGGCACAGCTGTGTCTTGGCGCAGTGGCAAGCAGGGGTGCATTGCACGCAGCACTGCTGAGGCTGAGTACGTAGCCCTTGGCTCAGGCGCGTGTGAGAGTATGTGGTTGCATCGTCTGTTGTCCGAGTTGCGTCAGCCAGTTGCATCAATCACCTTGCATTGTGACAATGAGAGTGCCATGGCCATCGCCGACAATGACAGTGTGCATCACACACGCACAAAGCACATCAATGTTGAGTATCACTATGTGCGTTCGTTGTTGCATGACGACAGCATCAGCATCGTGTGCGTTGAGACAGCACGGCAGCTGGCTGACTTCCTGACCAAGGCAGTGAAGCGGGACTCCTTCAAGAAGGCTGTGAGTTCAGTCGGCGTGCGTTCGTGAGTTGCCCTCTTTGTCTCTGCGTGCGTTTCTGCGTGCCCTGGGGGAGTCTGGATGTTGACCGTGTCTCTGTCCGCCCATGTGCATTACGCCTGTGAGTAATGGTGGAGTGTTGGTTTTTGCGCATCTCTCATTGTGCTCTGTTGTGTCCTCCCGGCTTGTGTACATCGGCGTGCAGATGACTGACGGCGAGACTCGACGCTGATAGAGTGTCGTCCGGTGGAGCCGACGCACGCTGAGGCCTACTCGCAATTCGCTGGATCCTCATCTCTCTGACGACGTGCTCAGCTCCATTGGCAGGCCTCCTCGGCGGTCGTGCTGTCGGCGGTCACTGTCACCGCCGTTGCTGTCTGTATGCGCCCAGCGCGCCCCATCGCGTCTGCATCGTCATGCTCTTCCTATGGTCCTTGTTGCATGTTGCATGGCCCTGTTCGGCATCATGAACGTAGGCACTACCTGGGTTCGGGCAGCCATAACTCCTTGCTACTATTTTTCTAGCTGTTGTTGACCGCATGACTGCGTTTGAAGCGTCGGTATTATGGTATGGTCCAGTTTTCAGGCAAAACAGACGACGTCGGGTTTTGGGCTGTCTGGCGTCTGGCAGGGCTCACCGAGAAAACCCTGTCTGCGAGAAAATAGGTGTAGCACTATTTTCTGATTGGCTGGTTAGTTGAGTAACAAGTTCTACACTAGCGGGGGGGGGCTAGAACTTGGAGGGGTCTCCCATTGTCGCTCATTCTTCATTCCTTACTAGTTACTTTCAGTCTTCAGCTGCTTTCTGGCGCTAACTCGGGCGCGCCCGTTTCTGAGTAACAAACCCAGAGCTTCCAGACTTAGGGGGCAGCTGACTGAGGGGGCAATCAGCTGCCCCCTCAGAGCAGCAGACTGAGGGGGCAGCTGACTTAAGCAACGAGCGTGGAAGCCCGCACGCTGCATCAACAACGTTGCTGCCCCAACCTGCTGATTAGGTTTTCTAGCTAAGCTTTCGACAGTTGAATATTTGTTCCCGATGTGTGGACGCTGATGGTTCATGTTTTGTGGATTGATTGCCTTTTCTTGATGGGTTGAGACCCAAGCATCTGGATACATTTTCCGTTGCTTCAAGAAGACCTCTTGTGCATTCTTTTATGCCCTTTGGTGTTTGTGATCCCCAACCGCCTACCTGGGCTCAGTAGGGGTGATGGGGCCTTGTGCGCTAGCGACTTGAGCCCCTGTAGGGAAGCATTGTAGGCCTATCCTAAAAACCCCTTGTGCTTAACACGTTGTAGTCAGATTTCGCCCTGTCCGCCTGGCCCTCACTCCCAAAGCGCGTCAGTTTTGGATGGACTTGCATGCCCTTATCGTTTTTTCACGGAGTCCACACGTTAGGGTTTCAAAGCCCGAAGCCCTCGTCTCATTCACAGGTTCGGGTTCACTGTCTACTGCTTTTTCCTCCCGCTGCTGACTGATATCGGCATGAGTGAGACGCAAACAAAGAAGACCTTGGGGAGGCTTCTGCTTTCCCAACCTGGATACATACAAGAAACCTGTTGCACAGCTTTCATGTCGTCTCCATGCAAAGGGTTGTGGAGAGGGATTCGTCTGCCGTTGGCACCACCTCGACATTCCCCACCAGCAATCCTCGTGTTGTGTGGACAGCCGACCACAGTCGCATTCCTAGGACAGCACGATGTAGATTTCTTAGACGTTTTGGACGTTCACACGTTTTTCGAGACGTCTAAGGAATCTATATCCTGCCATGTTGCTGTGGGGACAGGTGGGCCCACAGTTGGGCGTTCCTAGGGCGGGCCATCCAGACCTTCCATTCTGACCTCACAGTCCCCTGACGTGACTTCCGGCAACTGTTCTGTCATCTTGTGCAGTCGCTCAGGACCCGCTGGCCTCTTCTCCTCCCCGCTCTCCCGAGCGCTGTGCTGCGTTGACTGTGGCTCCCGCAGGCCCACATGTGGCGCCTGCTGCATCAGCAGCTGCGACATGCTCCTCATGCCCTTTCNTGCTTTCCCAACCTGGATACATACAAGAAACCTGTTGCACAGCTTTCATGTCGTCTCCATGCAAAGGGTTGTGGAGAGGGATTCGTCTGCCGTTGGCACCACCTCGACATTCCCCACCAGCAATCCTCGTGTTGTGTGGACAGCCGACCACAGTCGCATTCCTAGGACAGCACGATGTAGATTTCTTAGACGTTTTGGACGTTCACACGTTTTTCGAGACGTCTAAGGAATCTATATCCTGCCATGTTGCTGTGGGGACAGGTGGGCCCACAGTTGGGCGTTCCTAGGGCGGGCCATCCAGACCTTCCATTCTGACCTCACAGTCCCCTGACGTGACTTCCGGCAACTGTTCTGTCATCTCGTGCGGTCGCTCAGGACCCGCTGGCCTCTTCTCCTCCCCGCTCTCCCGAGCGCTGTGCTGCGTTGACTGTGGCTCCCGCAGGCCCACATGTGGCGCCTGCTGCATCAGCAGCTGCGACATGCTCCTCATGCCCTTTCCGCCCGCGACGGCTTGATGCGCCCTGCTGCTGCTGCTGCTGCTGCTCCCACCACGCGGCGGCGCCGGCTCCCTCCAAGGCGGCCAGCTCCCCTGTGAAATACGGCGCTCGCACTCGGCCGGGCTCATCCCCTGGATGAGTAGGAGGTGTGTCTCCTAGAGGTGCGTGCACCTGTCCCGTTCGATGCGGCCGAGGACCAGCTGTGCGGTATCCGAGGCAGCCGCCGCCATGCCGTGCGTGGCCCACATGCCCAGATGCCAAGACCTTCCATGCAACCCTATCGATGCTCTCCATTGACACCTGTCCATCTTCACTCCTGTGACCTGCCTCCCTTGCGCGGACGTCGAGCGCGCCGACACTGTGCTCCCGGCACCGGGATCGGGCAGAGGGTGCGTGAGTGCGCCCTCGTCCTCCATCCCACTCGCAGCTCTTGCCACGTTTCCTGTTGCCAGGTCCATTCGGCCACGCCCTCCCTCCTGCCCGTTCTGTTGGCTCCGCATCGCTTCATCCACAAACCTGCCCTACTACTGCAGACCCCTCCCTACCACCTCGCTCGCGCCACCCACCACCGCACGCCTTGCTCTCTCCCTCACCCCCTCTCCCCCTCCCCTGCCGCATTCCTCCTGGCTGACCCCTCCCACGTCGCAATCCGACTCCACCAATGTGCCAGACAGCCCACCAACACCATCACCCGGCTCTCCGAGTCGCCTGCCGTACGTCATTGCTCTGGAAAGTGGGGCAGGAGAGGGGCCCACAGGGCGGGGGCTCCGCATGGATAACACGGCAGTGCAACCTGCCTCATGGCCATACCCATGCCACTTCCCTCCAAAGCCTTCCAACGCAGTGGGGATCGGTGCAGCTTCTGGTTGTCCTCCGCCTCTGGCGCTCCGTGCTTCCCCATTCCCCCCGCCTCCTCCTCCTCCTCCTCCTCCTCCTCCTCCTCCTCCT
>SZWC01001572.1:156478-172989 GCA_023375785.1 Penium margaritaceum | reverse complement strand
AAAAAAAAAAAAAAGGGGGGGGGGGGGAAAGGGAAAGGGTGAAGGCCAAAAGAGTGGGTAGAATCTTCACCGTCCCAACCTCCTGCTAACATCAGCAACACAAAGACAACACAACAAAAAAAAGGGACACTAAGTCATGGCTGGTAGTCCCGGCGAGGAGGGGTCCTCCTCTGCTGGGGGGACCCCTACTCCTCCTTTCTTGCAGCGATGGTTGCACCAGCAGCAGCAGGAGCAACACCCGCCGCCGCTGTAACAACAGGAGCCGCCGCCACTGTAGCAGCAGCAGCCGCCACCGCCACCGTAGGAGCAGCAGCCGCCGCCCCTACAGCAGCAACAGCAATAGCCATTGCCGCTGCAGCAGCAACAGTCGCCGCCCCTGCAGCAGCAGCAGTAGCAGCCACCGTCGTTGCAGTAGCCGCCGCTGCAGCAGCCGCCGCCCCTACAACAGCAGCAGCAGTTGCCACCGCTGTGCAGCAGCAGCATCTGCCGCCCTTGCAGCAGCAGCAGCAGCAGGATAAGCATCCCACTGGTAACGTTGGCGGCAACCTTGACCCTGTCGCTACTCTTCAGCAATAGCTTGCCGCCTTGACGTAGCAGCTTACAGCGCTACAGCCGGTCGCCGCCCAAACCGCCACCAGTACGCTGCCGTTGTTTATCCCTCTAGGGCATGCTAGCCCCGCTGTGTCCGCTCCCACGTACTACCTGGCAAAGCATCAGACTCAGCGCCAACGGCAGATAGTGACCTCCGTCCTTGGCCCCACTCTGGGTGCCAGCCGCAGGCAGAAGGACTTTGAGATACCGCCGCCGCCGCTTTAGGCCGGCGAGCAGTTCCGGAGCTGGGAGCTCAGCTATCGGATCTAGGCGCAGGGTGAGGGTATGTGGGCCTACTACACCCTCCCTTACGACTCCACCCAGGCTGATCAGCTATATGATGCCGGTCGCGCAGTCCGTGCCCTTGTCCCAGTCGCCTCCCCAGCCTCCCGCCTTGCCCTGGAACCCTTCCTCGGCGAATTCACCGCTGGCGACATCCCAGACCCTGTAGCCGCATGGCACGTCCTCACCAGGCCCCATCACCTATCCAGCGACGCTGAGATCAGCCGTCTACTCCGGGAGTTCAACTCCCTGCACATGGGGGAGACCGAGACGGTCACTGCCTACTGGTAGCGGGCGGAGGATATCCTCCGTCGACTCGGTAAATCTGCTCCGCCCCCCTCTGTCCGCGCTCCTCACCATCAAGCGCGGCGCCACCAGCAAGTACGCGATCGTCTTCGTCCACTACCCCCAGGACGTCCTCTCCACCATGGCGGCCCAGGGCACCCTCATGCCCTGGGCATACGAGCTCTTCCTCCGCATTGAGGAAGCTTGCCAGGAGTCCCAGCTCCATCGCACGGAGGCGCTTGCATCCCCCGCCGTCGCCTCCCCTACCGTTTCCTCCGTGGCCGTCGCCTCTCCCGCCGTAGCTACCTCATCATCTTTGGGGAAGAAGAAGAAGAGCCGCAACAAGAAAGGCAAGGGTCCGCCGCAGCAGCAGCAGCAGCAGTCGTCGACCGGGTCCAGCGGTGGTGGCTCGGTCTGCCACAACTATGGCCAGCCCGGGCACGGGTGGTACACGTGCCCTCTCTCGACGGACGAGGCGCGCGTCATCGCCACCATGCGCCGCCAGCAGGAGCGCCGCCTCGCCTCTGGCGCCGTCGCTGCTGCTGGGTCTGCCACTCCGACAGCTCCACCTGTCCCGCAGACACCCGCGCCGTAGCATTACTACCCGTAGCAGTACGACCCTTAGCCGTCGGCACCTCCGCTTCCTTCGCCGGCTCAGCCCTCCTACTACCCGGGCTCCGGCGCCGTCACTCCGCACTCCGTCTACACTCCTGGCCGTCCTCTTGTGAGCGTCAGTTGGAGCAGTTCATCGCGCTCCAGCTTGGTCTGCCTCGCCCTCCTCCCCAGGGAAGTGCGAGTTGCGTCACCTCCTGCCCTCCGGCCCATCCCTGTATGACAGAGACTGAGCTGCGGTCGTGTCCCATTTCCTCGTCTGTCTCGTCGTCTCTCGTGTTCTCCTCCACCCCACTCCTTGACGACGTTGCGTGGCTTGACGATTGGCAGTCTCGTTTCGCGCCTTCTTCCACCGCGTCCGCGTCCCTCGCTTGCTGCCATGTGACCGTGAGTGATTTGGCGACCCCTGTCCAGGACCCTGCTGAGACCTGGATCATCGACTCCAGGGCCATGCATCACATGACGGCCTATCGCGAGGCCTTCAGTATGCTCGGTCCTGTCGGCGATGTCTCCGGTGTCCGGACGGGTTCCGGACATGTGTTTGTCACCAGCATGCTTTCTCCTCAGCACACCCGTCTCTTGCACCGCCGCCTTTGCCACGTCCACTCTGTCGCCGTGGAAAGCATGCTCCGCACCCAGCCGGCCAAGGGCTTTGACCCGGAGACTTTCCCTCTCACGTGCCCCACTGAGTGCATTGACTGCGCTCAGGGGAAGATGCACCGGTCCACATACCCCCTCTCTTCCTCCCGTGCGTCCGCCCCTCTTGACCTTGTCCAATCGGACGTCATGGGCCCTCTCCACACCGAGTCTGTCGGTGAACATGGCCGCTATGTCCTCACTCTTACGAACGACTACTCTCGCTACCATTGGGTCTTCTGCCTTCGGCAGAAGAGCGATGTCGCCCGAACCATTCAGGACTGGCTTGTCCTCACGGAGGGCGAGTGTGGCCGCCCCCTTCGCCGCTTTCGCTCCGATCGCAGTGGCGAGTACCTAGGTGAGGCCACGACCTTTCTCGCCTTTCGCGAGATCCACCATGAGACGTCTGCGCCCTACACACCCACCCAGAACGGCGTCTCTGAGCGGTGGAACCGTACCATGGCCGACGCCGTTCGCACCATGCGGGTCAAGTCCGGTCTCTTCGATGGCTTCTATTTTGAAGCCATGGCCTACATGACCTGGGTGTGGAACCGGGTCCCCCACGGTCCCGTTCCCCGCCAGTCCACGCCCTACCAGCACTGGTGCGGTCGGCGCGCTGACCGCCCGGCTCGCGTCTGGGGCTACGTAGCCGTTGTGTGGTAGCCCGCCCCACAATAGGGCGGCAAGCTCGTCCCCCGCGGACGCCCCTGCACCTTCCTCGCTATGTCTCGTCAGTCCAAGGCCTGGCGCTTCTGGGACCCATCCCGACACTACATCGTCGAGTCCCGCGATGCCCTCTTCTTTGAGGACCTGTTTCCCCGCGACCTCATCCGCTCCGGCTCGTTCGTGTCCTTCCCGTCGCGTGGGGGAGTGGTGAATCCGTTCTCCGTCCTGTCGCTTCCGGGTGACACATCACTCCGTCCCTGTGAGCCGGTAGCCCCTGTTGCGTCCGCTGGCCCCCCCGGGCCAACAGTCCCAGCCGCGTCCACTGGCCCTTCCCAGCTAGCTACCCCCGTCGCGTTTGCTGGCCCCTCCGGACCAGCTGCCCCAATCGCGTCCGCTGGCACCTCCGGGCTAGCAGCACCTGTCGTGTCCGCTAGCCCCTCCGGGCCAGCAGCACCTGTCGTGTCCTCTAGCCCCTCCGGGCCGGCAGCCCTAATTGCTTCCGATGGCCCCTCTGCGCCGACAGCCCCATTCGCGTCTGCTGGCCCTTCTTGGCCCGTAGCTCCTGTCGCGTCCGCTGGCCCCTCCGGGCCAGCAGCCCCAGTTGCGTCCGCTCGCCCCTCTGGGCCGGCAGTCCCAGTTGCGTCCGCAGGCCCCTCTGGCCCAGCAACCTCTCTCACGTCCGCTAGCCCCTCCGGGCTAGCGGCGCCTGTCGCGTCTGCTGGTTCCTCCGGGCCAACTGGCCCCTCCGGGCCAGTAGCGCTTGTCGCATCTGTAGGCTCCTCCGGACCAGTAGCCCCGTCCGCCTCCGTCGACCCGTCGGACTCAGGACCATCTTCTGCCTGACCGCGCTACACACGTGGCCCGGGCGGCAGCCGCCGACCTCGGCCGACAGTGAGCGTGAAGACCGTCGCTCCACGTCCCGTGGCGCCTCGACCCCCTGTGGCTCCACCTGTCTCCTCCACTCCCACGGTCGTGAGTGGGGACCCTGGCACAAAGGCTCTCGGCCTGACCACTTCCGCCATCGTCGCAGACCTTCACCCGGGTTCTGCATTGGGCTACGCCATGCTTCATCATGAGCATCGGCATGCTGTTGTGGCTGCACTCGCCCGCATCCCACCTGGGGTTCATGATGCACACGCCCTCTCTGTCTGGTCCATAGCGCGCCCAGAGGACCCTTCCACCCTACGCGAGGCTCGAGCCTCCCCTGAGGCTGCACATTGGGATGCTTCCTGCACCGAGGAGCTCGCTGCTATCCGATAGGACCACGTGTATGACCTCGTCGACCTCCCTCCACGTTAGAAGGCCATAGGTGCCAAGTGGGTCTTTCGACGTAAGTGGAAGCCTGACGGATCCTTGGACAAGTACAAGGCCCGCCTCACAGCAAAGGGGTTTGCTCAGGTCCCTGGGGTCGACTACGACCAGATCTTCGCCCCAGTCGGTCGGTTCTCCACTAGCCGGGCGTTCTTCAGCCTGGTTGCCCAGCACGGGTAGGAGCTGCATTAGATGGACGTGAGCAACGCATTCCTCCATGGCTCACTGGAGGGTGAGGAGCTCTACATGATGCAGCCCCCAGGCTTCGACGACGGTATTGGGAGAGTTTGGCGCCTGCGGAAGGCCCTCTATGGCCTGAAGCAGTCGCCTCGGTGCTGGAACCAAGAGATCAGCAGCACGCTTCTCCGTGGCGGCCTCCAGCTTAGCACCGCTAACCTCGCACTATTCGTCAGCCCGCGAGGTCAGACCTTCGCCACGGTTCTGGTCTACGTCGACGATCTCCTCATTGCGTCGCCAGACGCGGCCGCCATCCAGCGTGTTAAGGACTTGCTGCACGCTGCCTACCAGATGAAGGACCTCGGGTCTGGCCGAGTCTTGCTGGGCATGGAGCTTGAGCATGATTGCTCCCAGGGCATCCTGCACTTTCACCAGGCTGCCTATGTGCAGACCCTGTCCATTCGCTTCGTCGAGGACTTGCCCCTCGTGCCTAGGGCATCTTCACCCATGTCACCCGATGGCCAGGTGAAGCTGAAGAGTCATGACCCAGTTTTTGTGGGGGAGCCAGTTGATGTGACCACGTATCTGCGGGTCATCGGGTCACTGATGTTCCTGGCGACGATGACGCGCCCAGACATCGCGTTCACCGTCAACCTCCTAGCCCAGTTCTCTCAGGAGCCGCGTCACCTCCACTTTGAGGCCACGATCCGAGTGTTGCGCTATGTCGTCTCGACTCCTCGGCGAGGTCTCATGTTCCGCCGTCAGCCGTCCGTCGTCGCAGTGGGCTACACCAAAAGTGACTGGACCGGCAGTCCAGACGGTAAGAGTCGTACGGGCTGGATCTTTCTGGTCGGCGGCACAACTGTGTCCTGGCGCAGTGGCAAACAGGGGTGCATTGCACGCAGCACTGCCGAGGCTGAGTACGTGGCCCTTGGTTCAGGCGCATGTGAGAGTGTGTGGTTGCGTCGTCTGCAATCCGAGTTGCGTCAGTCTATTGCATCCATCACCTTGCATTGTGACAATGAGAGTGCCATGGCCATCGCCGACAATGACGGTGTGTATCACACACGCACAAAGCACATCAATGTTGAGTATCACTATGTGCATTCGTTATTGCATGACGGCAGCATCAGCATCGTATGGGTTGAGACAGCACGACAGTTGGCTGACTTCCTGACCAAGGCACTGAAGCGGGACGCGTTCAAGAAGGCTGTGAGTTCAGTCGTCGTGCGTCCGTGAGTTGCCCTCTTTGTCTCTGCCCGTGTCTCTACGTACCTTGGGGGAGTCTGGATGTTGACCGTTTCTCTGCCCACCCATGTACACTACGCCTGTGAGTCATGGGGGAGTGTTGGTTTTTGCACATCCCTCATTGTGCTCTATTGTGTCCTTCCGGCTTGTGTACATCGGCGTGCAGATGACTGACGGCAAGACTCGACGCTGATGGAGCGTCATCCGGTGGAGCCGACGCACGCTGAGGTCTACTCGCAGTTCGCTAGAGCCTCCTCTCTCCGGCGACGTGCTCAGCTCCATCGGCAGACCTCCTCAGCGGTCATGCTGCCGGCGGTCACTGCCACCGCAATTGTTGTCTGCATGCGTCCAGCGTGTCCCGTCGCGTCTGCGTCATCATGCCTTGCCTAGGTTCCTTGTTGCATGCTGTATACCCTGTTCGGCATCATGGACTACCGTAGGCGCTGCCTGGGTTCGGGCAGCCATGACTCTTCGCTACTATTTTTCTAGCTGATTCTGACCGCCTGACTGCGTTCGCAGTGTCGGTATTATGGTATGATCCAGTTTTCAGGCAAAACGGACGACGCCCGGGTTTTGGGGTGTCGGGCGTCTGGCAGGGCTCACGGAGAAAACCCTGCCTGCCAGAAAACAGGTCCACAGCTATTTTCTGATTGGCTGGTTAGCTGAGTAACAACTTCTACACTAGTGGGGGGGAGCTAGAACTTGGAGGGGTCTCCCATTGTTGCTCATTCTTCATTCCTTACCAGTTACTTTCAGTTTTCAGCTGCTTTCTGGCGCTAACTCTGGCGTGCGCGTTTCTGAGTAACAAACCCAGAGCTTCCAGACTTAGACTCTAGAGCAGCAGACTGAGGGGGTAGCTGACTTAAGCAACGAGCGTGGAAGCCCGCACGCTGCATCAACAACGCTGCTGTCCCAACCTGCTGCCTAGGCTTTCCATTTCACCATACCTATAAAAAGTTAGAACAGCCTATCAAGGAATATGTAAGTAATTGTTTTGACCCAGCAAGCATTATTATTTGAAAATCCATGAGATGTTATAGAGTCATGTACACATCGCCAATTCTATGGAGGTAAGCATAAGTTTTAGCTTTTTCATAGGAAAAGTTTAGCTAAATTCTAATACTATATTGATGTATGTGAATGGCTAATCATTTTCTTACTGTATTGTACATGCATAAGGACGGAGTAGTAATGTACCCATCGTTTCGCCAAATAAAGCAGTGGTGTCCATAGTCGAAAACGAATCGAGGACGGTGTCCAATCTCGAAACTGATATGTCGTCGGTGTCCATAGTCGGAAAAGAAATGACAACGGTGCCCATCGTCAAAACCGACATGACAGATGTGCCCGCGGTTATTGCTCATCATGGGCACGCTTGACATATGTTTCATACTTCTAATAGATTTGGGGTTTATTTAAACGTAGAGTATGGCACGACTCTGTATTGCATTGTCGGCGGACGTACGTGGGATATGAAAAGCAATTGAGTTGGTTTGGTAGGGCTCCGACGCCTTGTTCAAGGGGGTTTTACATATGATATCGCAAGGATTCGGCTTGTATGTACGAGCTGCACACCGTATGGCTGATTGCGTCATCCTACTGTGTTGACCGATGGTTCGGCGTAGTTTACTGCATCGAAAATAGGTTTTGGTGGAACGCGTCCTAGTCTTTGCGCAGATTCCTTTCTGAATTTGACAGCCTGTCGCGTTACATGTTCCGTCAATTTCCCACGTCGCAATGTACATCCCATGATGGAGGTGTACCATGCGCTTCCCTCCGCTGTTGCCAAACCTAATCTTGGATTTTTTTCCTGTCCCAAGGTTGCGCGTCGTGGGCGGTTCTCGATTTGCTAGCCATTGCGTTGCAACTCTTCGTCCATGATGTTGCACACCCTCACAAAGGCCTCATGCAACGCGCATGGGAGACGAATGTGGGCACGAAAGTTGTTTAGAGCCATGTTTTCTGCACGAGATGCCCATGTTGTCTCGCGATGGCGGGGAACACGCACCAGAGACAAGGCGGAGGTGTCACGTCTTCGTGGTTCCCACCCGACGATTGGGACGACGACGTGACAGGCGAGCCTTGCTTAACGCAACAGACTCCTCCTCACGAGGACGATGATGCAGCCCGCACAGTAGTGGACGGTGCCCCAAGCCGTGAAAGTGAGAAACCACTGCGGATGTCGCGTGTAGGTGGTTGTGTGCACTCCACAAAGGACCTACTCGTCGGGTCTGATAATGAGGCAAGGGCTACCGACTCCATGGCGAAGGCTGCATCCCCCAACATCGCCAAGCGGGCACCCGACCCTGCAACCCCAAAGAGGTAGAGGGCCTCGGTTGATTTCCCGGGCGGCTCATCCTTTGAGACTATGGCAGCATGCAAGGCAGACATGGAATAGTATGTGGTGCTCAACCGCATGTTACTATGGTGGTTGAAGGGCGACTGCATGCGTTTCGTGGCGCTGTACAAGCAGTACATTAACAAGATGTGCCCGTGGATCGTGCGTGCGGCGTACAGCAAGAGGTCTAGTGCCTTCAACATCACGTCCTTCACAGATGGCCACCTTTGTGACCCAGAAGTCCCCCAGGGTGACCCAGTGCGCTCCGCGGGATGGGTGGTCCGGCACATAGAAAGCACCCTCATGAAGGACCCGTCGGCATCAACAAAGACGCTACAAGCAGTCGTAATAAAGGTCGACAACTCCAAGGTACCCTACACCTTGTACTGCGCCAAGAAGTTTTGCCTAAAGAAGATGTATGAGAAGAAGTCCGATTCGTGGAGCATGTTCCCTGGATGCGTGGATGAGGTATGTCAGACTTGTGTTATATTCATTAATGTGCTTCTTTTGTGTACGCCTTAGTTATGTTTTCTAGTTTTGGTCTAATCGTGTCCTCCATGCTATTTCATGCACCTATTGAGGGTGGACCCGCTGGCCATCGCAAAGGCTGAGAAGGACCGACAAACTGGCGCGTTTGACCAGGTTTTCGTCGTACCCAAAGCTTGCCGCAGAGGGTTTGAGTACACTCGGTGAGTGATCGTCATGGATGGTACCCACCTCAACAATGGGTACAAGCAGGTGCTGTTGATCATTCAGTTGTTCGATGCCAATGACAATGCCATGCCAGTGGCCTATGCTCTGGTGTCTGGAGAGAACGAGCGGACCTGAACGTGGTTCTGCGAGGTTGTGGCAGCAGCCTACCGGATTGCTGCACAGGTTGGAACCACAGTCATCTCAGACTGTGAGAAAGGCTTGGCGAACGTCGTGGAGGTCAAATTACCGGGTGTGACACACACCTACTGCACCTGGCACCTTATGCGAAACGTGCAGTCCCGTTGCCAGGGCAAGTCGGGCTCTCTATTCTGGAACCTCGCCCACGTGACAACGCAGGCAGATTAGGAAGCCTGTCCGGCAAAGATGCGACGTACAGATGCAAGGGTTGTGGAGCACTTGATGGGTGGTAATGGTGAGCCCGACATCCCCAAGGAGCACTGGAGCAGGCTTCATTGCCCTGTGCTTCGCGGAGGGCACACCACCAGCAATGCCATGGAATCCCTCAATGGCAAGCTCGTGGAGCTGCAGAAAATATACCTCTACTTCTGTTTTGTGAACCTTCACTTTTTTGTGCAAAGGTTGTGGCACATCCGCCGCAAGATGGTGCATGACGCCGAAGGCAGCGTCGCACCCGTGCTATACCTGAAGGTGAAGATGACCTGCGACCGCAGTCGTGAGTACAGTTTGGACTTGGATGAGGACGAGGCTGGACCCTGGACGAGCGGTACTATAGTGCGCCCAAACGGCACCCCACGCGACATTAACATCAGCACGCAGATCACAAGTGGCCCCGGATTGCACTCCTGCAATAGACTAGTTTTTTGTAGGGGTAACTCAACATCTGTTGGAGTTGTACCACTCAATGGGTGTTAACATGTGTTGTTCATAATACTTTTCTGTTAACGTTGTCCAATGCCCTTTATAGTAGAAATCTATGTGAAGAAAAAACAAAACATGTGTACATATTGAATTCAATTGCATTCATTTCATTCCCTTTCAATGACTTGTCTCTTCTGTTTGAGCACTTGCACAAGGTGCCTCAGACATGTCCACATGTGACCAAGTTGACTTTGCCTTGATGTTCCTCATGGGAGTTGGTGCAACACAAGTATGTCACAAACTGCATTCCTACTTGTGGCAGCCAACAAATACGAGATATGTAGGCATGTACCATTGTATAGTGACATACACCGGCACATGTCCAATGGATTCCTATGCAAGTGCAGCAGAGTCAGCGGACACGCACGAGGAACAAGATTTCTACGGAGGAGGTGACGAAGAAGAAGACAAAGTTGACTCGCATGATGCCGATGAGGAAGTTTTCTTTGATGCAATAACCTGTCAGGAATGGCAGGGACGTGGTTTTGAGGTGTGTCAGTGGCTCTGGTTGTGCAGTGTCCTGGGTCCAAAGTGGTTGGATCCATAGTGGTTTGGGTAGTAGTGCTTCTTCCTGTATGTATGGAGACAGTAATGCCCATACTCGTCCCTGAAATACTTTTTCAATGCCCATAGTTGTTCCTCGAATCATACTCCAATGCATATACATGTCATTGAAATCATACTACAATGCCCATACCTAGAACTTCACCAATAATTTCATGCCCATACTTGTCAAATCAATATCACTATGTTGCCCATACTTTTCAGTTAAACAATAGTGGAGTACCCATAGTTGTGAATGTAAGAATGGTCAAATGCCCATACTTGTCAGTGACAAAACACTTGGATGCCCACATGTGTCACTCAATGAACACTCGCTTGCCCATCATTGTCCATGAATTCATACTCGAAGGCCCATACTTGTCACATGCATAGTACTCAGATGTGCACATTTGTCACTGAATCAATACTTGTATGCCCATCATTGTCGATGAAATAATACTCGAATGCCCATACTTGCCACTGCCATAATCACAGAATGCCCACTACGGACTCGATGGCTTGATCCATGTCCACGGCTCCCATGGCTGGAGACAGTTGGGCGGCCTACTACATGGTATGGGCACTCCCAAGTTCCAAGCCATGTTTTCCAGAGTCACAGGAGGTAGGGCCCATGATGGTTCTACAAATCCCAACTCTCTTTTGCGTGCAACATACCGGTCCCAATGCTCCTTCAATGCGACCCATGCCCGATGAACCGCCACAGGGTCTCCTCCGGCACAGGAGTATCCCATCCATGATGTGCCGGGCCATTTGGATGGATACCGTTGCTCATGTTGATCCAACGTGTTAGTCAAAGTTCGACAGTAGGTGTAAACTTATTGCAGAAAACTGAAGGGGAAGCATCTTAAATCCACATGATAGTACCTGTTTGCAGTGCAAACCGGTGCAAAAAATGATTGAGCAATTGAACCTTTTCGCGTGACCCTGAGTGAACGTTGGCACNCGATGAGCCGCCACAGGGTCTCCTCCGGCACAGGAGTATCCCATCCATGATGTGCCGGGCCATTTGGATGGACACCGTTGATCATGTTGATCCAACGTGTTAGTCAAAGTTCGACAGTATGTGTAAACTTATTGCAGAAAACTGAAGGGGAAGCATCTTAAATCCACATGATAGTACCTGTTTGCAGTGCAAACCGGTGCAAAAAATGATTGAGCAATTGAACCTTTTCGCGTGACCCTGAGTGAACGTTGGCATATGCAGCCGGCATCTGTTCATGGTGCGCACGGCGTCGGCAAATTCCACCGTGGAAAATATTTCATTGCTGGTGGCCGCGTGCACTCGGCGAGCATTCATTGGCGACAGCAATGTCCTATTCCGTGCGACACGGAAACGTCGGCTCCAACTTCTACGTACTCTCCACAGCAGATCGGTAGACGAAAAAACGAACCATAGGCTGCCAAGCCAGCCTGTCAACATGCGAGGGTTGTTTCGGAAATGCAAGGCCAACACGAATGAATACATGGACAGAATAGTGGATACAGTTGTCATGTTATGATGTTTTTACTGGCTGAATGACAAACATGGGCAAAGGCGTCATTCAGTTTTCGACTATGGACATCGCTGACACATCTTCCTTGACTATGGACACCACTGTTGGTTCGTATTTTACTATGGACACCGCGGATCTATCAAACGAAATGATGGGCACCGGAGCATTTGTGCCCCATGCGTGAAATTTCACCTCTTCAGCAATGTATGGTAAGGTTGTATAGCAATGTGCCATCCTCAGTAGGAAACTTCATGCACATTGTACCAATGAAATCATTTCTTACTTCATTAATATATCATGTACTTACTTCCCATGTGGTGGTTCTGCAGCCTATAACAGACAGTGCCATGTCTTGTGTTTGTATGTGGTACGTGAAGGTTATCCTTAGGCAACAATTACATGGATTTCGGCTTATTGTTATGATGTTGAAAGAGAAGCAATCATTTGAATGCTATGAATAGTATTTACATCAAAACCATTACCTTATCAACACTCAGAAGTACACTTCACCTACTTCTGGCAGTACTTGGTAATGAAGTTGGCACATGAAATGACCAACCTTGCGCAAGGGACTTGGATTGGGTAAAATCAATGAAGGAAATGTCAAACACTAAACACCATAGACAGTGAACGTGGGTTGTGTAATTTTCTCGAAGAGTTCACGACTCAACCCCCAGAGAAAATGAACAATGTCACAGACAAGACACAGCTGCTCCCATGGCTGACAGTACTCAGCATCATAGAAGACGTCGGCCTCAGTGTCTGAATCTTGGCAGCCATGTCTGCTTCTCGGAGCATACACAATACTGGCCCCCCTCCCCACATGCAATGAACTACTGTGTCTAAGCCTAACTCTGACCTTCTGCCTAACCCGCAACCCCCCTCTCCGGGTGAACTGTGAACCGCCTCTCACTATGGTATGCTCAATCTCCATAGTCCAGCAAACTTCATCCTGCACATGAACAAAACCAAGTATTAGTCACGACGAACACCCTTAACCGATGAGAGTTCCATGATAATGTGAATAACAGGGTATGACGACAAACAAAACAAGTATGTACCTCACTCTGCCTCCTCTGGCTCCTCCTCGTACATCTCCTGCCACTCTCTCTCCTCCTCATCCAACTGCTAGATGTGCTCATCCTGCGTCACCATCTCACCATCATCACCAAGAGGAGGGGAGTATGCACCAGAGTCATCACTTTCAACACCAACATCATCATCATCTTGTTCATCCCGGGGTGGACCCTCGGGATCGTACTCCACGTCACCACTGGCATACGCTACAAGTGGAGCATCCACAGCTGTGGAGGCAGTTGCACGTGCCTCCAAGGCTGCTGCGGCCTGTGCAGCAGCAACCTCTAGACGTCCATCGTATCCCCTTGCTGCGGCCTGTGCAGGACTTGGAGCAGGCGGGTTTTTGCAGCGTGTCCTGGTGTGGCCTTTTTGCCCACACCGTGGGAAAATGAAGCTTTTCTTATGCATCGTCTCACGGTCTTTCCTTGCACTGCGCGGGTGCACCTTTCCACGCCTTGGTCCCGGTTGCAGCCACTGTGGTTTGACGGGCACAATGTTCTTCACCACCGGCGATGGAATGGGGTTGTTGTATGCACGACGGAACGCCATGCGTGTGATTCCAAGGTCGACAAGATTATGTGTGTTGATGCGCTTCACGAGTAGGAAAGCGCAAGAATGATGACATGGCATTCCAAACTCCTTCCACCTGCCACAGCTGCAAGTCTTCTCCAAGGCTGCTACCTGTCGGGGATTGTTAGTTGGTCCATCCACAGTTGTAGTGTTTGGGCCCTCCTCAGTCACATTGTACTTACGGGCCACCGCTAGGCAGTTGAGCAGTCGGTCGGCTTGGACAGGGGCCAAGGACGTCTGCACAGGTTCCGCCTGGGCACGCCGAGCACAAAACATGCGGTGCACAAAGGGCAGGATGCTCACAAAATAGTAGTATGGATACATCTTGCGGTGCGCAGCGATGCGTGCGTTCCAGCTCTCTACTGCGTCAGAGGTGGTGTGACCTCCCCTGCCAAGGGGGCAGTGGAGACGTGTCCATTTCTCCAGAGGTACACCCTCGACCACAGACCCATCCCCACCTGGCCTGCCAAACAGATATGCGTAGGCAGATGCACTCACTTGCCGCAAGTGGGTAGTTGCCTTTTGCCACTGGTCAACATTGACCGCATGCGCACACTTCCATGCCCAGTGTGCGGCTATCTTCCCGTAGGCAATGCGGACGTTCTCGCGCAAGTGCCATGCGTAGAACGTGTGTGTTGCACCACTTAAGTACTTCTTCACTGCTTTCTCCAGGCCCTTCTCTCTGTCTGTGATGATGCATGTCCCAGGCAGAGCAGTACTGGGATACGCGAGGGCAACCTGTGCGCAAAAAAAGCTCCAACTCCTCTCGTCCTCGGTCGGTGCCAGTGCCCACGCCATGGGCACTGCGTGGTCATTGGCATAAAGAAATTGGGCAAGCAGCAGAGTTTGCTTATGCCCGTTTTTCAAAAACGTTGCATCCATGGTCGGAATGCGGCGACTGTGCTGGAAACCGATCATGGCAGCCCCTCGAGCAACAAACGCCCACAGGAAAGCACCGTTCTTGTCCTTGTGCGCGACCGCGTGGGTTCCTGGGTCAACGCATCTCAGCTGTACGCACGAAATGGATGTACACAAGTCAATAGGACTAAAAGTTGAATGAACACTGCTTTGTTCAAGCTTCCAAGCGGACATGTTTGTGTACCTCGTTGATGTAAGATGGAAAGAGACTCCACGTGTCGGTTTCCTTGCCCATCAAGTTTTCCTGGGCCTGTGTCTTCGCGCGGTAAAGTGTGTTGTTGGAGATGTTGATGCCGGTCCGCTCGTGGAGTGCCTGCCGCAGGGTGGCTGTAGACGCAATGGGGTCGCGCTGCAGTGCTTCGCCTATTTTGCGGGCCACCCACCCCTTCTGGCGGGGCGGATTGCCGCGGCCAATGTTGGGGACACACTTGTGTCCGTCGGCGTAGTGGGACACAGTCACGGCACCAAACTTGCTAGTCACACGTGCGCGCAGGAGCCAGGTACAACCTTGTTCTTGGCCTCGACGCACGTCAAATGGAATCTGGCAGGCTCACTACGCACCCACTTCAGTCCAAAGCGGTTGTCAACCGCATAGTCCTCCACAAACGCCCGGGCTACGTCCACGTTGTCAAACAACATACTCTCTGCCGGCTCCTTCGGCATCCCCTTGTGCTTCTTCGGGCTGTGACATGGTTCGTCGTCCGACTCGCCTGTCCATGACAACACAGCATAAAATGACATAGGAGAGCATAGGTTGCGAATGGAGTCCATGCAAAACCAAGAAGAGGAACCTCTACTTCCACGCACTGTCTCCTTCTTCCTAGAAAAACGACACACAGGAGGCATCATGGGCACAAAGTGAGCATTACCGAGGTGGCCATGTGGTACGGCAGCACGCGACGGCGCCCCATGCTAAACCTAACCGGTCCGGCTTCCCGGACATCGGGGGACCTAGGAGCACGAGGTGGTTCATCCGGGAGTTGGTTCTGTGGGAGGTCGTCCCACTCGTCCAAACACCGGGACCACCAATCATCGTTCCAATCCCGAGTCAACCAAAACATAACATCTTCAAACGTGCCTCATAGGTTGCTCGGCGGAGGGTTATCGGGGTACCACCGCGGTGTAGGTTCGTCAGCAGACCGAGCAGCGTTTTCGTCAGGATTTGGTTGCGTGGCAACGAGCCAAGTGTGTTCTAGGGAAGCCATCCGAAACGGTGGGTATTTCTTCCACAAAAAATCATCCTATTTATCCCATCTACCCTCCTCATTAGGCTTACCGGCGTCCTCGACGACTTGGTCGTCCACCATTCCGCCTTCACGAAGGATGCAGCAGCAGAAGCAACATCGTTAGAGGGAGCGGTGACGGCATCAACGACGACGACGCAACACTGAATGACAACGGATGAAACTCCATAGGTACCCTGCCGCAACAAGTGGTGCAAGTGGCGGACAATCCGAGGATAGGTGTACTCGTAGGATGAGGGTACTGTCCGCCGATAGAGCGGTTCATGCACATACTCTGTGACTATAGTGCATGTCATCCACTGTCCGCCTGCAACTAATAGTACACCATGGTTTTGGGTACCCAACGGCATGCCCATAGCCACCGCCGGTTGGAAGTATGTGACAGCGACATGTCATTGGCAGCTCGTCATGGCGTGTCGCAAAAGTTGCAACACGGACGGCTGTCGACTGGTCCAACGGCGCAATGTAATTGGCTTGCTTCTCGCTTGCTGCACTGGCCATACAGCTGTTAGGCACGGCATGACGTTTGGATGCCGGTGTATGAACCACGCCGAGGATCCGCAGGGAGTGTTTCGATGTTACGAGGACATTGCATGTGCTGGTAAGACGGCCATGCAGACGTGCGGTGTGTGGTTTGACGGAAACTCCGAGTCCTTGAAATATTTTCAGAATGAAAGGATACCCCCAGTTCACGAGAAAATGAAGGACGCTGAACCGCACATTGTCCAGTACCGGAACATTTTCGTTGTCGACTTCATAGTAAACTACAAGTATCGAGTACATGCATGCGGTGTGGTTGTACGAATTGAGGCACAAATTGTGGGAAAGGTGAAAAAATAATACCAGGACACCCTTCTCCTGCAGAAAAATGAACCATATGCTGCCACATGACGACTTCGACAATTG
>SZWC01001572.1:82772-93723 GCA_023375785.1 Penium margaritaceum | reverse complement strand
ATGTAGTGCAGAGGGCTGGAGGAGATGGCTTTACCATCACCCTTGCATGATTTTTTGTAGCCTTATGCGAGGTTTTTGCGTCAAGCAAAGTGGTAGCATGTGTGTGTAGTATGATTGCTATGTGATACTGAGTGTTCTGTAGTTGCAACCAAAATCAAATCAACATGGTCTTAAAAGATGAGAAATCCAAGGAAATCTTGTCATTTTTGTTGTGTTAACCTTCATGAGAAGTGTTGGAACTCAGCAGACATATTTTTGACATTCGTGTGTCACGTTGGGTTTAAACTCTCAAAAGATGAGGAGGTTTTAAGTCAGCAACAAATACTTGATGTGAGTCTTTGTAGAACTGATTCTTGTTTCTGGTTTGGAAAGGTTTTATCTACTATTCTCGAAGGTTTTCAAATATCGTAGAAACTTTGAGTGCAAAAAAAAGGACAGGCAAAGTTATCCAAAATACCCATGACATGTCTAGAATGTATGGTAAGGTGGAGCACAAATAAAAGATGAAAGCGACCCACTCACTGAATACACGGACTCATATGTACAATTGATGTAGCAACGGATATTGGCACAAATATTGCATGTTGGAATGGTTTAATCAAAGCCTTTTGAAACTTTAGTGCACTCCATTGTTCAAGAGCGGCTTAGTTGGGAAATCAGTATTATGCTTCTAGATAGAAGGAAAGAGATGAAATTGTTCCGACAGCTCGAAGGTGAAGGAGGACATCCAAAAATTATGGATAGGTCATCCTGCTTTCTCTTTTCTATCACCAGAAGCCCTGTCTTCACTTTTTTGGTTTGAAAAATCCAGTTTGAGCTTGTGGTGTCCAGCAGGGTTCATTTTTTCAATATAGAATACTCTGACATGACGGGTGTTTGGAGTTCACACGTTGTACCCTGTCTGGGGACAGGCACGTTGACATGTTTTTTTAGTTTTCTGGGGTCTTTCTAATAATCATTGTGTTTGAAACAATAGGTACTTGATAGCAGGTGGTTGTGCCTTTTTTGTCTTTTTTCCTCGTTGGAACGTTCTCTCACTCTCTCTCTCTCTCTCTCTCTCTCTCTCTCTAAACTCGGACTTTTACAAAGAAGAAATGAATAGAATCCAGAGAAAAACAAANATGACGGGTGTTTGGAGTTCACACGTTGTACCCTGTCTGGGGACAGGCACGTCGACATGTTTTCTTAGTTTTCTGGGGTCTTTCTAATAATCATTGTGTTTGAAACAATAGGTACTTGATAGCAGGTGGTTGTGCCTTTTTTGTCTTGTTTCCTCGTTGGAACGTTCTCTCACTCACTCACTCACTCTCTCTCTCTCTCTCTCTCTCTCTCTCTCTCTCTAAACTCGGACTTTTACAAAGAAGAAATGAATAGAATCCAGAGAAAAACAAAAAAAATTAACCGTAGCACCTTAACTAGGAATTTAAGACGTTTTTAGAAGTGACACATAGCAGAAGGCGCCAGCGGAAATATGAAGGTCTTTTTTTAAATTATCTACGTCAATTATCAAATGGAAAACATAGACAGATGACCATGTACCGGATGGGGTACCTTGTGACAAATACTCCAATGACAGGGCATCTTGAGATCTACTTTTAGAATTTGGGGCTCTTAGGGACCAGAATCAGTAACCCGAGGTGGATGGAGGTCAAACTTTGCTAAACAGGGGGGGATCACGCTTTCTGACCCAAAGTGGGGTACCTCATAACTTTGCCGTTAGTTAATCTGATTGAAAACGGTGCTGATCCAAAACATAGAATCATCTTGTTTTGATTCTATGTTTTCGCTATTCATGATGGCGGCATTGCCATGTGCGAGCATTTTTGCGAGCTCTTGCGGGTTTTGTCATTGCGCCTTTTCTGTTGGCGAGACTCCAGTGCAAAATCAGTCATTCCCTGCTCCTTTTATCATTTCAATGCCCCTTTTATGCTGACATGTCACGTCTGCTAACGTCTGGGAGGCCTTTCTTTTAACGTCCGGAAAAATCAACGAAGACGTTCAAAACTGGACGTTCATCGACAGCGATTTGCTCTAAATTTTATTTTTCTAAAATCTTACGGTCATAAGTGTCTACTCAGCCATCAATGACTTTTTCACATTTTAATTGGTTTGGTCTTTTGAACTCGACCCTCGACAACTTTGATTAGGCACATGTCCATTGCACAAATGCAGTACCGTTGATAGCCAAAGGGATGTTACGCCGCCCATACATGAATCATGGGCTACAACCCTGCTTTCCTTGGAGATGATCGCGGGAATGACATCCAGAAGATCAATGATATCGCGGTGATTTGAACCCATATTGTGAAAGCGCCAAATCATAGTGATCCACTTAATCAAACATTGATTTCAAGGATATCCTAAAATCAAAATCAGCTTTTATGAGTGGGGTCCCACTTGCTTGCAAGTTGGGGTAAGAAGTAGTTCAAATGATAACAGGTTTTACGCGATGCGTACATGGATAACAAAGAAAAAAACGAAAGGTAAAGCAATTTATGAAAGGTGAAACAATGGTGTTATTTGATGCAACATATGAAACATAGACAAAGAGGAGAAAAAATAGAAGATTTTGGATGGGATGATAGATATTGGAAAAACAAATTATGTGGAAATGAATTGTTTAGGGATAAGATTGTACGAGGTTTTTAGTTAAACCCTTCCTTCGACGCGGATTCTTGTCTCCCTTTTATTGCATATCTGCAATTCTGTGATAGATCCCCATGTAGCGGAGAGGCCTATAGTCGGGGCACCATAACAACAGATGCTTGTGGGTTCAACATTTTTTTACCAATAATGAAATCACCATGTTATCGACAACGGTTTTTTTTACGTACCTTAAACACAAATTATTGTGATGAATACAGTCACAATTCTTATGTGGTTGTAAGGTGGCTAGGTGACATGCTTGAAAATTTTATCACTATAACTCAGAATCAACAAACCATACCTGTGTCCTTGGCGCATCCAATCATCCGCATCATCCACTTCATGTAGCAGCTATTTCTAGATCGGTTTGCCAGAAAGAATTTCTTTAATGCAAAGTTGGTGGAAAGGCCCCTGTTGCGAGGCAAACCACATAGTTCTTTAAAGAACATTATAGTCACCTATCGTGGCCTATAGATTACCATATCTGCTAGGTGACAAGTACGATAGTGAGTACTGACATTGATGTTGTTTGACCATGGTATAAAGTAGGCATGAGATCGTGAATTATAAAATTTCCGTTTATGCGCTACAAAAACAGGATCCCGCCTTTGTCGTGATTTTCCAACGTCAGTCGGCATCACTTTGTTACGTAGACCAAGAAAATCGGATACATTTGCCTATGATTGATACAGGTTCCATTTCATCCATGCCATTGGCCTTCTTCGCTAGCTTTGCTTCCATTTAATCCATGCCACTGGCCTGCCAGTGGCAAGAAGCTACTCGGGTCCCGCACAAAGTCTTGGTGTCTATTTCTCAGGTACACCAAAGAGGTACGCTTGTTGAAATCTTTGCTCCTTGCCGAATTCTGCCAAATGTTTTTTGCCCAATAAACTGATACCAGGTCTTCTTGTGTGTCCTGCTGCTCATGAAGGTCGACGATAACGTACATGCCATCGCTAAAGCAGCGGAGGACAACGTCTTCCACAGTGCGTTTGTCGCACCCGGAGCAATGGTCCTCGGGTTTCAGCACCTTTGTTGCATCGTAACAATAGATGGCATACTTTTAAAAAATGGCCACAAAGAGACAACCACACAGTGCCAATGGTGTGGGTCCTGATGCCCATCGAAAACGTGGAAAACTGGTAGTGGTATTGCTTCCACCTTGCCATCATTCATCCCACCACAGCACAGCCGGAAACAGCGGTCATAAATGACCAGGAGAAGGCCTCGTGAATGCCATCACCGACAAGCTCCTACGTGCCACCTACACCTTCTATGTGTGGCACCTTTGTCAGAATATGTGGCAAAGGAAAAGGCAAGCGTGCTGGAGTGCGCTTTTACCATGTCGGAGTTCCAAAGGGGCAAGGAGGTGATGAGCCACTAATACCCGCATTGTACTGTGTACTTGTTTGGCAACGGCAGCGTTGATGGCACCCCACATGAGCAGTGGATGCGTGTCTACTGTCCCCTTGGCAGTGGTTGTCGAAAAAGGACCCCCGGGTGGAGGCGGTTCCAACGTGGCCCGACGTGTCTACTGTGCTCACGGCTATGTTTTGTGTGGGTTCTGAGTCTAAGCGTGAGCTTTCTCGTCACCTCATGTGTCTGGGAGTTGAAGACATTTATTAGAAAGTCACTTTTGCGAAGGGAATAACGCAATTTTGCTTTTTTTTTTTGAACATGGACATGATCTGAACATTTGTAGGACTAGTCATGAGCACTCCAACGCACCAAACCGTGCGCGATTCGGATAACCGTAGCTCCCGCTATGTCAGTTGAAGCGCAGCACCCCAAACCAGCCGCTCACTCGGCAGCTCGCACCACGTCGTCCGCCGAGGCACCTTCACACATCAAGGACCCATCAAAACGCCATTCCGGAGGCGCAGATGTCCCTACGCGTAGTGGCGGTTCCCCTTGTACCTTTGGGGTCTATTTCGAGGAGTTAATCATCGAGTTTGGTGATAGGGATGGATGTGGGTCGAAACCTGTTTGCGGACCTGCAGTCGGAATTTTGACGAAGTCCCCGAGTAACAAAATGTACTACTGAGTTCCTGACGCCGAGCCAGAGATTTGGCTAAGTCCCTCCGGAACAAACTGCACTACTGGCATCCGGCAGATCATTCACCGGACGCCTCGGCAGCCCTTCCGGAGAAAATTTTCCAGATGGACTTTTGTTACTCGGTCAGGTGGATTATCCACCTCTAGTCGAACCGCGGCCGACTCCCAGAGCCGCCGTGCACACCCCAACTTTGGAAGCCCATATCTCCCTCGTTACTTGTCCGATTCCGGTGAAACAACTTCCACCGGATTCAGCGACTCGTCAAATTTCAGAGGCAATCCTACATTTCAGGATCCGGGTAATCCTTGAGTCGCCAGATCCGTCGACAAGGCATTTCCTCTCTCTAGTGGCTCGTCGGCGCCTCCCAGCGCCGCACTTGTGCATGCAGAGGGGCAAATCTTCAACATTCTCCACCTTGCACCTGCCATGCCCGCTGCTCCTGCTTGCTCTCACTCATCTTCCGCTGCGCCCTCCAGCCTATCATAGCTGGTCATCCCAAGCCCGGCCACGCTAAGTGTGTGCTGGTCGACGAGTTGCATTTTGGTCAAGCAATCCGCAAACATGTTGTGCGTGCTGCAATGTTGTAGCACCACCTGCCCCTTTTCAACCATGTCCCGTGCATAGTGATAACGCACATCGATGTGCTTTGTCCTCCTGTGTTGCGTCGGGTTGTTGGTCAGCGAGACCGGACCTGGCCCACCGTGTAGGCCAGGTCCGGTCGAGTTGCAACCATGGCGTACATGAGGCTGCCCACCGCCAATTGGTAGGGCACACCCGCCATATCCTCCCGCTCCTCTTTTGTTTGCGGCGCCATTGCTGCACTCAGTTCACAGGTCGTGGAGACCGGACTGCCAGCTGGTTTGCAGTCCTCCATGCCGTACCGCTTCAGCACCTCGGCCATGTATTTGGCCTGTCCCAGCTCAAGCGTGTGCGCCCTCCGGTTCCGCGTAATGCTCACCCCGAGGAAATACTCCAGCTCCCCCATGTCCGACATCTGGGAATCTGGTGCTCAGCTGCTCTTTCAGCCGTTGTAGGCTTGGCAGATCCGTCGAGCACACAATCAGGTTGTCCACGTAGAGTGCAACGATCTGNGGTCCGGTCGAGTTGCAACCATGGCGTACATGAGGCTACCCACCGCCAATTGGTAGGGCACCCCCGCCATATCCTCCCGCTCCTCTTTTGTTTGCGGCGCCATTGCTGCACTCAGTTCACAGGTCGTGGAGACCGGACTGCCAGCTGGTTTGCAGTCCTCCATGCCGTACCGCTTCAGCACCTCGGCCATGTATTTGGCCTGTCCCAGCTCAAGCGTGTGCGCCCTCCGGTTCCGCGTAATGCTCACCCCAAGGAAATACTCCAGCTCCCCCATGTCCGACATCTGGGAATCTGGTGCTCAGCTGCTCTTTCAGCCGTTGTAGGCTTGGCAGATCCGTCGAGCACACAATCAGGTTGTCCACGTAGAGTGCAACGATCTGATGGAGCTGTTTGTCGCGCCGCACGTACACGCTGTGATCTGCCTCACAGCGCTTGAAGCCCAGTTGTGACATGAAGCTGTCCATCTATTGGTACCAGCATCTGGGCAATTATTTTAGCCCGTACAAGGACTTCCGCAGCTTGCACACCTTGCCCTCCGGTGCCTCCATCCCCTTTGGCACCTCCATGTAGATCTCTTTGTCTATGATGCCGTTGAGGAAGGCCGTCTTTACGTCAATTTGGTGGAGCTCCATGTCCTTCGCGACCGCCACCTCAAGGATCGTCCGGATGCTTGTGAACTTGGCAACGGGAGCAAACGTCTCATCGTAGTGCTCGCCCTTACGCTGTGCGTATCCCTTCGCCACCAACTGCACCTTGTATTTGTCAACCACATCTTCCTTTGGGAACTTGGTCTTAAAGACCCACTTTGAGCCGATGACCTTGGCATCTTTCGGCCTGTCAACCAGCTCCCACGAATCGTGTTCCGTGATGGACGCCAGCTCCGATTTGATGGCTACGTCCTATTGATCCCCTTGGGGCCGCGCAAGCGCTCTTGCACGATAGTTGGCTGCGTTGATGTAGCCGGCATGCACCGCGTCATGCCAATCTATCGACCGGTGCTTGCGTCGAAACGCTTCCCCGCTTTTCGCTGCCTCCCGCTGCGGCACGATAGTTTTGGTGGCGCATCGTCGCTCTGCTGCGATCCCTCCCACTCAGCACACTCCGGTGAATCATCAACCAAATGGCTCCTCAACGATCTCTCGCGCTCTAGCAAAACTTCCCCCGAACGACCGGCGCGTCCGGTGGATTTTCCACCGACGCCCGATGCACACTCTGTCGGGAGTGCGCGCCTTGGCACCCTAGGTGCCTCATCCGCCGGATCCTTCCGGTGGATCTCCTCATCAGCTTGATCGTCATCAGAGTCCTCCGCGTCAGCTGCCACCGCTAGTGCACCTTCGCGCTCTGATGCTGCGTCCTCGACTTTGGCATCCGCCGGCTCCTTCTCGTAGTCAAGGAGCTGGAACCACTCCCCCGTCTTTGGAGAGTCCACCACGCCCACGTCGTTGCTGCTGATGTAGCTCTCCTGCTCGTCGAACTCGACGTCTCGGCTGCGGATTACCTCCTCTTTGCGCATGTCGTAGAGCCGGTACACCTTATGCGCGCTCTCATAGCCAAGGAAGAGATACGAATTTGCCCGCGGCTCCAGCTTGCTGTCACGCCTCTGCCCAGCCTGCACCACCGCGTACGCCTTGCACCCGAACACTTTCACGTGTACCACACTTGGCTTGCGCCCGCTCCAAACCTCCCTCAACATCTTCCAGCCGCACCTCCCCTTGAGCACCGTTGTAGGAGTGAGGTTGATGGTGTAGCTCGCCGTACACACAGCTTCCGCCCAGAAGCTCCGCGGCAATTCCGCATCCACTAACATGGTCCGTACCATGTTCAGCAGCATCTGGTTTGCCCGCTCCGCCACGCCATTTGTCTGATGCAAATACGGTGTAGTTTGTTCCCATTTTATGCCCTGCTGCTTCATCCACCCGCTACAGCCCACGTACTCTCCGACGTTGTCACTGCGTAGCGCTCTCACCTTTCGGTCAGTCTGCCTCTCCACCGCGGCGACATACTCCTTCAGGCGGTCCAGGACCTCGCCTTTCCACTTCATGAAGTACAGGAAGATTTTTTTGCTGTTGTCATCAATGAGGGTGACGAAGTAATGCGCGCCGGTCTTTGACGCCGTCTTGAATGGTCTGCACATGGCGCTGTGCACGACCTCCAGCAGGTCTGAGGCGCGATTCACGTTCTCATTGAACGGTTTGCGCCGCGCCTTGTCCAAAATGCAAGTCTCGCACTTTTTGTGCAGTGCTGCATGTGTCGCCTCTTCCGCACCGTCGATGACGAGGCCGCGTACCAGCTTGCGCTTCGCCATCTCCTTCACGACTGCGAGTGAGGAATTCCCCAATTGTCGGTGCCAGAGCTCTAGATCAGCTCCTCCTCCTTTGGCCAGGTTGACGGTGCGTTCTTGCGAGTCTGCTGAATCTGTCGCCGAGGGGATCACCTTGGTCTCCACGATGTAGAGGCCTCCCTCGCGCTTAGCCTCCAGCACGGGCTCACCGCCACCGTCCTTGCGCACGACTGCCCCTCTTCTCCTGAAGAGCACCTTGTACCCCTTTTCAGTCAGGCGGCTAACACTTAGAATGTCAGCCAAGCCGGGTACATGCTGCACGTCCTTGATGACGCACTGCACCCGCTTTCCACCAACCACCACCTCCACGTCCACGTCTCCTTGGCCAGCCGCCGGCTCGACCTTGTCGTTCGCAACCACCATAGATTTTCTTGACTTGGTGTAGTTGATGAACCCGAACTTCTCGACCTGGGTATGCTCCTCCGCTCCGGAGTCAAGGCATCGCCGGTTGGCCTTCTTGAGGTAGTGGTTTTGAGTGCCGTTGAGGAGCGCCTTCTTGCCATTGGCGTCCTTGCCACCAGCCTTTGCCTCCTTGGTGCACTCACGGGCCCAATGGCCCTCCTTGCTGCAGTTGCGGCACGCACCCTTCTTGGCGCCCTTCTTGCCCCCGCCATGTCCGCCAGCTCCCTTGGCCACGCTTCCGCCACCACGCGTTTTGGTGACGAGGGCCGATGAGGACGACGAGGACTCCCCGCAGCTCCGTCACTGTGCCTCGTTGCAGATATACTCTGCGACCGTGCCATAGGTGAGCTTGTCCTCTGCCCACCCTCCCAAGACTGTGACGAGAGGGCTCCAACTGTCACGAAGGGCCATGAGGAGGGTCATCGCCTGCAGCTGCGTGTCAATCTTCCACCCCACGTCGTTGTATTGTGAGGCAAGCGACTCGATCTGCTACATGGCGGTGATAACATGATCTCCTTCTCGATTATCAATGCTAGGAGTCACTTCATTGCGAAGATTTTGTTCGCCAACCACTTGGATTGATGGCTTGCACATAGTTTTTGCCAAGCTTCGGCTGCCAGCTTGCAGTCCTGGAAGTAGCCCCACTGCGACTCGGCCGTCCCGGACACCAGCAGCATGAGCGAATCCGTGTTTTTCTTTGCGAAGGCGTCCTTCTGCACTTCTGCTGCCGTCGCTTCATCGAGGACTTCCGTTCCCTTCAGTAGCCCCTTATGCGCGAGGTGCAGCTTGAAGTGCCACCTCCATAGCCCGTAGTTAGGGCCACCTGCATACTTTTGGATGGGCTACATCTCCTTCTGCGCCATTTGCGCAGTCTTCAACTCCGGGACCTCAGAGCTTGACGGCGATGTCGTCCCCGACGACGATCCCGTCCGCCGCGAAAGTTGTAAGCGATTGTAGACCGGTCAGGGATGTGGGCCCATAACCCTTTGTCGGAAAAGGACACCCAGGTGGAGGCAGTTCCAACGTGGCCCGACGGGTCTACTGTGCTCACGGCTATGTTTTGTGCAGGTTCTGAGTCTAAGCATGAGCTTTCTCGTCGCCTCACGCTATGTGTCTGGGAGTTGAAGGCATTTATTAGACAGTCAATTTTGCGAAAGGAATAACGGGATTTTGCATTTTTGTTTTTGAACATGGAAATGATCTGAACATTTGTAGGGCTAGTCATGAGCACTCCAACGCACCAAACCGTATGCGATTCGGATAACCGTAGCTCCCGCTACGTCAGTCGAAGCGTATCACCCCAAACCAGCCGCTCACTCAGCGGCGCGCACCACGTCGCCCGTCGAGGCGCCTTCACGCATCAAGGACCCATCAAAACGCCATTCCGGAGGCGCAGATGTCCCTACGCATAGTGGCGGCGCCCCTTGTGCTTTTGGGGTCTGTTTTGATGAGTTAATCATCGAGTTTGGTGATGGGGATGGATGTGGGTGGAAACTTGTTCGCGGACCTGCAGTTGGAATTTCGACAAAGTCCCCGAGTAACAAAATGGACTACTGAGTTCCGGACGCCGAGTCAGAAATTTGGCTAAGTCTCTCAGTAACAAACTGCACTACTGGCATCCGGCGGATCATTCGCCGGACACCTCAGCAACCCTTCCGGAGCAAAATCTCCAGATGGACTTTTGTTACTCGGTCAGGTGGATTATCCACCTCCGGTCGAACCGCGGCCGACTCCCAGAGCCACCGTGCACACCCCAACTTTGGAAGCCCATATCTCCCTCGTTACTTGTCCGATTCCGGTGAAACAACTTCCACCGGATTCAGCAACTCGTCAAATTTCTGGGGAAATCCTGCATTTTAGGATCCGGGAAATCCTCGAGTCGCCAGATCCGTCGACGAGGCATTTCCTCTCTTTGGTGGCTCGTCGACGCCTCCCAGCGCCGCACTTGGGCATGCAGAGGGGCAAATCTTCAACAGTGGTGACCACATGACCTTGAATTCCTCGGAGTCCATCAATCCCTGTATCATCCAAGTCCAGAAGCTTTACCCATTCTATTGCTTAACCTCACTATTTGTGTGGGTGCAGCGCATCATGGCAGATCGCATGAAGGAGGCAAAGGCGTGCAAGGGCGACTTGGCTGCGAAGCCAGAGACAAGGCTACTAAACGCTCTGTCATGAGCAACGAGTATAACATAATAGAGGAGGGACCACATATGGCCATAGTTCGTGGGACAGTAAACCGTGTTTGTCTCGTGAACATCACATAGCATTCATGCCCATGTAGGACATCGAAGGAGTTCAGCCAGCAGTGTGTGCATGCCTGTGCTATGCTTCTCGGGCGAGGGGAACCGTCAGATTTGCTGTGCGATGAGGGGCTGACAATGATGGTGTTCTGTTGTGCATACAACGCCATG
>SZWC01001572.1:53798-65648 GCA_023375785.1 Penium margaritaceum | reverse complement strand
GGCCTAGCGCTTTTGGGACCCTTCTTGTCGTCGCATTGTTGAGTCACGTGACGCACTCTTCTTTGAGTCCCTCACCTACCGTGATCTTACATCGATTATGTCGCTATCCGTCACGCACGTTCCTAGGTGTGAGGTCTCTCAACAGATGGGGGATTCTGCGCATGTGAGCACCTCTCGCCAGGCTGATGTGTCCATTAGAGCTGCCCCCACCTCTTTGGCTCTTGATGACCCAACGATCATCATTGTCGGCCCAGAGACCTCTCCAGCACCGCTGGCTTCTACCCGTGTCCCCTTGCACCTAACAGGTACCCATGATCCTATAACTGTGCGTACTCCTGTGACCGTACCTGTGCCCGCCGGTACTCCTGCCTCTGTGCGTGGCCCTGCCTCACCTGCTCTTGTTTTCACACCAAGTCCCGTGTCTCCCACACACGCATCTCCTCGCGCGGCATCACCAGCTCCCTTGCCTCAGCCCTCTCCAGATGTGATTGTGCCTGTTCCTGAGCATGAGGTGCGCCCCTTGGACCCAGGTTACTCCCGTGAGCCTGGCGGTCGTCTTCGACCATTGGACTCCGGAGCTCAACGAGTGTCTAGTCCAGCACCCAGGCGCTCCACTCAGAGCATCGCGAGTGGCGATCCCGCCACAAAGGCCCCAGGCCTGACAGTCCGCACTGAGCACATAGAGGTACGTTTAGTATGTCACGTAGGGCACGATCTCGTCACTCACGAGTTCCATATCGTTTGTGATGTAGTAGCCAATCCTATGGTCGTCAGACCTAGCACTGAGGAGGGTGCTCTTGCCACACAAAGCTCTCCCTCTTTGGCGCCTGACCCGCGTACACTGAGGGAAGTTCTCTCATCACAAGATGCTGTCACTTGGCGTGCTACCTGCGAGGATGAGCTGCGCGCCATCCAAGAACACTAAGTTTACGAGCTAGTCGACCTTCCACCTGGAAGGAAGGCTATTCAAGACAAGTGGGTCTTTCGCAAGAAATTGAAGCCGGATGGCTCACTGGAATGCCACAAGGCTCGCTTGATCACCAAGGGGTACTCTCAGATTGAGGTCATCGATTGCACTGACACCTTCGTCCCTGTTGGCCGTATGACCTTAGCTCAAGCTCTGTTTGGTGTAGTAGCTCAGCATGACTGGGAACTACACCAGATGGATGTGAACAATGCGTTCCTCCATGGCTCTCTAGATGAGGAGATTTACATAGCTCTGCAGCCCAGCTTTGAGGACAGTGACAAGGTCTAGCGCTTGCGCAAGGTCTTGTACAGTCTCAAGCAGTCTCCTCAGTGTTGGAACCAAGAGATCACTAGCACCATGACTCGTGCGGGATTTGTACAGAACAAGGCAGATCCTTCTCACTTCATCTTAAGGACGCCTGAGCGGTTCATCGCCATCCTGGTCGATGTGGATGACCTTTTGATCGCGTCTCCTTCACTGGAGACCGTGAAGGAGGCCAAGAATTTCCTCCAGACTGCCTATAGGATGAAGGACCTTGGTCGTGCAGCGGTGTTTTGTGGCATGGAGATCATGCGAGACCGCAGACGTTGTACTCTACTATTACATCAGGCCCGATGTGCACGTGTTGTGGGGGAGCGCCTCAGCGACCTCCTCGACGTGGTGCTCACAGTTTCCACACCTCCCACACCTAACGGGCAAGATGCCTTGAAGGAGAACATCCCACACAGCTCGAGGAGATAATGGATGTGACCTTGTACCTTCGTCTCATCGGGTCTCTGATGTACCTGGCCACTACCACACGTCCTGACATCGCATTCGTCGTCAACCTCCTTGCCCAGTTTTTGCAAGCTCCACGTGCTACAACCCTTCATGTGGCTCTACGAGTGGTGTTGTACGTGGTCTCCACACCGTACCTCGGACTGTTCTTTTGCCGGCAATGTTCAGTGGTCCTTGACTGCTACACTGACAACAACTATGCCTGGAGTCCAGATGGACACATTCGCACCGGTTACGTGTTCTTGCTTGGTGGTACTCCTCTGTCCTGGTGCAGCGGGAAGCAGGGCTGCATTGCACGTAGCTCATCGGAGGCTGAGTATGCTGCTTTGGGTACAGGGTCTGCTGAGGTAGTATGGCTGCAGCGCCTGTTCCTTGAGCTGGGTCAGTCACAACGTGCCATTGTGCTTCGTTGCGACAACCAAAGTGTTCTTGCCATTGCACAGAACTGTGGTGTCTTTCATGCTTGCAAGAAGCACATTGCGGTTGAGCATTACTTTGTGCATGATCTGGTGGAGCGACACGTGATCTCCATCATTTGGGTTGGCACTAACCTGCAGCGTGCTGACTTCTTGACGAAGGCACTATGTAACTTGTCGAGTCTCAAGCTCCTGCTTTGAAGTCGTCGTCGAAGTTTGCAGAATGGCATTCTCAGTCCGCGTCAGGGGTTTATCCCCTTTGCAGGTATGAGGGGCAATCATCATCAATGACCCAGAGTAGGGAGACTCGAATATTTTGAGTCTCTGGAGGCCCATATCCGTTTTTAACCAAATCCTTGGTTTTGGGACCCAAACCGGGGGTTTTTACCTCGAACTCGCGTGTTCGCAAAAGTTGTTTTGATTGTTTTATGTTGAAGTTCGTCGTAAACGAACTTCGATTTACGTTTTGCCATTTTGGCGTGAAATCGTCGCGTGCGAGGTACGCTGGCGATTTCGCGCCAGCTCTATCTCCTCACCCTCGCTCCCCCAATCCCTCGTCCTTACTTGCTGGTTTGCAAGGAGGACAAGGGGGGGCGAGGGCACGAGGCCACGAGGCCTCGCCCCCGAGGCCCTCGCGGCCCCTCAGGCGCCGATCGGATTGAGGCCGCGATCGGCGGCTGGCGACTGGCCGGTTGATGGCTGGCCGATCGCTTGGCCTGCCGCCGGCTGTCAGGCTGGCCAGCAGCGAGCTCGCCAGAGGCCAGTGAAGTGCTGGCCGCCGGCCAGCCCTCGCCGACGCGAGGGGTGGTGCGCAACCACCCCTCGCTTTAGCGAGGAGGGAGGGCTGAACCGGCCCTCCCGCTACATTCCTCCCCACTTATTGTGAACCGTCCCGGTTCATGAACAACAAGTAGGATTGTCATTCAGTGAGTCATCAACATTTTCAAAGAAAATTTATAATTTCAATCACCAGCTAAACATGAACACGTGCATGGTACTTGGACCTAAGGTGCAGCTTGTAGGTCAGCAGGGTTAGCGGCCTCCCCCCTTTAGGCTGGAGCGTCCGTGCGACAACCATGTTGGGCGTCCCCAACCTCCTATGGTCGTTGTCCATGAATACTACCCTGTGGGGATGTTGTTCACTTTTTCCGCGTTCAGGTGGTATCTCCTGCCACGCGTCAATCTGTGCGAGCTGCAAGCTTGCTCTAGTACTCGTTGACCACCCCTGTGGGCAACCGAGATTTGGGCTCCCATGAATTATGTTCAGGTTCACAACCGGCCCAATGAACGAGGCACTGCCTGACAACGCGCGAGTGAAGAGTACGCTCTCGGTGCTGGAGTAGGCAAAGGACCTCGTATTGTCACCTATTTCAAACGAGACCTCCCGGCGACCTTTGACGGCATGTGCCCTTTGTCGCTGCCGAGCTGCTTGAAGATGACCCTTTGCCTCCTGTAACAAGGAGTCGATGCGCTCGGTAAAGGCTTGAGCGGAAGGAACCTGCCCTCCTGTACTCCACTCTTCACCAATGAAGAGGGTAGCACTGGATGCTGACCACTGTTCAACACGAACAGTGTGAACTGTGTGGCCTCGTTCACCGAGTTGTTCACCGCAAACTCTGTCGGTGCTAGAACTTCGTCCCAATCATGCATGTTAGGGTCCACGTAATTGCGGAGCATCTGCTCCAGAGTGTGATTCATGCACTATGTTTGTCCGTTTGTTTGAGGGTGAAATGCTGTTGACATTTGTGACTCACTCCCGAAGTATTCGTGCATCTTTTATCAGAACTTACTAGCAAACTTTTGATCTCGATCGGAGACAATGCGCAATGGCAAGCCGTGGTATTTTACGACACCCTCAAAGAAGAGACAAGCGGTCTCCTCCGCATTCACGTCAGTGGTTATAGGAATGAAGTGTGTCATCTTCGTCAAAAGATCCACAACCACTAGTATTGCATCATGGCCACGGGCAGTGTCCGGAAGACCAGTAATGAAGTCCATGCTGACGCACTCCCATGGAGTCCCAGGAATGGGAAGCTGTTGGAGGAGTCCAGCATGCTTCTTGTGACTAGCCTTATTCCGAAGACATGGGTCGCATGTCATGCAATACATACGGACGTCAACACTCCACCCTGGCCACCAATAGTGGTCCGAGAGCGCCTGTCCGGTCTTTCGGGGTCCCACATGACCTGCGACCGACGGGTCGTGGAACTGGGAGATAACCTTTGCTCGAAGGTCTCCCGAGCTTGGCAAAACAACTTGTTCTCCATGCAAGAAGATTCCTGCAGCCTCCACCAAGCCGTACTTGTCCGGATTTTGAGAGTCTTGAAACCAAGAATCCACACAGTATCCCATTTGGATCCTGTTTACAAAACCGTTGTAATGGACTATCTCTTGTGGTGGTTGCCGCAGAGGTGCAAGGGGGTATGGTGGTTGTACTGTTGCTATTGCAATGGCCATAAAACACCCACTGACCTCAGTGGTTGCTTCAATTTCCACAGGCTGTCGGCTTAGTGGATCGGCCACATTGGTGCGTCCTGGCCGATATTCCCATGTGAACGAGAATGGACTCAAGTATTCGCTCCAACGCGCCTGTCATCTTGAGAGGTTCGGTTGCATTTGGAAAAACACCAATGGATTATGGTCGGTCATGACCGTCACACCCCCTTCAGCACCCTCGAGGTAGCAACGCCACATCTTGAAAGCGTGTACTACCACAAGGAGCTCTTGATCCCCAGTCGTGTACCGCGTTCCCATAGGAATGAGCTTCCGACTCTCATACGTAATTGGGTGACCGTTCTGCATGAGGAAGGCTCCGAGTCCTCCTACCGACGCATCACATTGAACCTCCCACGATTGCGATGGAGACGGAAGAGCTAGGACGGGCGCCGTGGATAGGAGCTCTTTGACCTTGAGAAAAGCGTTCTCGCAATCAGGTGTCCATTCCCAACGCACATCTTTTCGCGTGAGCCTGGTTCGCGGTGCTACCAGGGTCGAATACCCTTGCATAAACCGTCGAAAGAAGTTTCCAAGGCCAAGGAAAGACCGTATCTGGCCAACATTCTCAGGACGTGGCCAGTCCACAACGGCTTGGACCTTTTATGGGTTGACACGGATGCCGTCCTTACCGACGATGTGTCCAAGGTATTCGAGCTCATCTTGTGCAAACTTGCACTTGCTCACTTTCGCATGGAACTTCTGTTCTCGAAGGATTGCGAGAACTTTACGCTGATGTTCTATGTGCTCTTCCATTGATTTGGAGAAAAACCTGGATGTCATCCAGGTAAACCAAAACAAACTGTCCGAGTTGCTTGGCAAACGTTTGGTTCATTTCTCCTTAGAAGGTTGCAGGGGCATTCGTAAGCCCGAATCATAACACTAGGAACTGATAGTGTCCCATGTGTGTTCGAAACGCGGTTTTGGGCACATCATCTTCCGTGATGCGGATTTGATGGTACCCTTGAGACAAATCCAAGGAAGAAAATACTTTTGCCCCTTGGAGTTGGTCAAAAAGGTCCTCAATCCGTAGTAAGGGGAATCGATTTTTCACTATCAGCTTGTTCAACGCCCGGTAATCCACGCACATGCATAAACCACCGTCATTTTTGTTCACAAAAAGGATCAGCGCACCGTACGGTGAGCTACTGGGCTTGATCCACCCCTTTGCATGGTACTCTTTGATTTGGCGTTTGGCCTCTCGCCTTTCTGCTGGACTAAGGCGATTCATGGGTGTGAACGGAGGAGTCACCTCCGGTTGTAGTGGAATTGTGTGGCTCATGTGTCTTTCTGGTGGAAGCCCAGCCGGTGGGTCTTGGAATACATCCGAGAACTCCACCAACAGAGATCTCATCTCTTGTGGCGTGTCTTCTGTCACGTCGTCCTCAACTTTCTGCAGCTGAGCCAAGAAGTATCGACAACCTTGTCGAATACGTCTCTTGACCTGCATTGCAGACAAGCAGGCATGGACTTTGAGTCGGGTCGGTGATAATTCCGTACTTGGAACCAACGTAAAGCGGCGTTGTCCTTTTTAGAGGATCAAATACTTTGATTCAAAGCACATTAGTGCCTTGTTGTCACGGAGCCAAGGATCGCCTAGCACCACGTCAAACGGGTCAAGAAGGTTGAGTACCTTCAACGTGACACTCTGTGTGTACCCTTGAATACAAGTTTTCGCTTTACAAGTACTGATCACGGTTATCACTAACAACAACTACGACATTCAATGGCTCGTACCTCAAGCCAACCTGTCACGTAAAGCCAAGGCTAACAAAAGAGTCATCCCCTCAAGTGCTCCCCTCCGCTGCGACCTCTTGTCCACCCCCAGCAGCCTGAGGGCACTGAGCCCTAAAGTGGCCGGGCTGCATGCAGTTGTGGCAAAGCCCTTCGCGGAAGGATGTGTTGTGATGCTCATGTGCCGCCTGCATCTTGTCATTCTTGCGGTTTTGCTTGTTGTTGGGGCCCTTGTATCCACCAGACTTCTTGACTGGAGGGTTTGCAGGCTGCTTGCCCTTGGTCCTGCCTTGTTGTCCAGCTGACCCACCAGCTCCTGTAGCGTCCATGCGCATGTCGCGGCCTTGCTGTGCATGCGTGTTCGGCCGTGCATCAGAGTAGTGTTTCGGGTTTGCCGAATACACTTTGCTCATGTAGTCGCGCAACGCCCTCAAGCTTGTCCAAGCTTGGCTAGTGGCTGTTGTGGTGGTCTTTTTCTTCAGCTTCTTGTTGGCGAGACCATCACGCAAGTACTCCAACAGCATACACTCCGGGTACTTGAAGGTCTGAGTCCCATCACCCTTGGTGAAGCTTTCGGCTTCCTCCACGAGTGCGGCAAACTCACTCAAGTAGGATTCGAGCGAGCTGCCCAGCTGCCTGAAGTCCTTGATCTTGTGAAAAGCGCGCTGCGCTTCCTCACGTTGGGTGCACTTCTAACACATGATCGTGCAGAAGGCCTCCCACGGCATGGTCTGCCACTCGAGGTGCGGCTGCTGCGCAGTCCACTCCTTGACCACAAACTTGAAGAGTTTGTCTTCAAGTCCCGTCGTAGCAAGGTCGCTCCACTGGCTGAGTGGAGCCTTGTGGATATGTAGAACGTGCTCCATGCGGTTTAGCCAGTCGGTCAGCTTCACGTCCATCCGCAAGATCTCCATACTGTGGAGGAAGGACGTGTTTATGACCAACCCCAAAGTCGTCGAGGTAAGCAAGTCGTCGCTGCCACCGGCAGTGGCATCCGCAGTTGCAGCACGCTGAGCTTGTTGCTGCATCCGCACCTGGGTCACACTCTGTAACGCCTTGTCCAGGTCGTTGCATCGGCGGCTTGCCTCATGGGCGGCCAGGCGCTACAGCTGGCAATCATGGTCAAGGTCTGTGATGCTCTACCCGACGTGGGCTAGCAGGTTTGCGAACGCGAGCTCTTATGTCGTGAGAGCATCGATGATAGCCTCCAGGGCCTCGCGTTGTCCGTGCACCCTTACCCACTGCAAGAGGGTATGGTTCGCGTACACGCCTCCAAGGAGTCCCACCTTTCGGAGGAGACTATCGTCAGCGATGACGCTCGAGTGGACGCTGCCTTGCCCCATTGCGGCCGCATCGGTGGAAGGAGGATCCGCCTCCATTCCTCCGAGTGGTGCCGTATCTCCACCATCAATGGTGATGTTGAGTCGGCCTGCGGCCTCGACAGCAAACTCCGCGAGCCTACGACGGTCATCGCGGATTGCCCTCGCGGCGACGTCGTCCGGCTCGTTCTCACGGGAACTTCCCGTGTGGTTGCTTCCAACGCCCTTGCTGCTCTCGGCAGTCTTGCTGACGTCGGCAGCTTCAGGCGATGCGGCGGGCGTCTTGACCTTCTCGAGCAATCGGCTTGAGTTGGTCGCACGACGATGGCGATGGTCGCGATCCTCGTCACCTTCGCCATTGTCGGCGTTGTGCTCTTCATCAGGGTATCCCCCCGGGAGATCCTCCTCCATCGCGTCGTCCGTCGCGTGGGGGTCATCCATGTGCACGTCGACGTGCTCGTTGAGTACCTTTTCCGCCTCCACACGCTGCTCGGTATCGCCAAGGTTGGCGTCGATTGCCTTCGGCGGTATGATTGCCCTTGGCGGTACGGTTGCCTTTGGGTTGGCAACCGTGCTCGCGGCGACGGCTCCCAAAATTTGGAGTCCGCCGAGAGCTCGTGGTGAGGCTGTCACCACCTTGCCCTTGTTTTTCTTGGACGGTCCGGCACTTGCCATCTTGTCGTTCGTGCAACTATCACGTGAAGGTCGTTGTGAGGATCACCCCACAACTTAAAGGAGGAATCGTCTCCTACAATCTAGCTCTCAAGATCGGTGAGGCAATTTCAATTTCAACTTCTACTTTCCTAGGCCGCCACGTCGGCACAAGGTCGTGGGTATAGAAACTAGTCCTCCTAAGCTGTGACTCACGGCACTTGGTAGCAACTAGGATCTAGGAAAACAGAAGTTAACGATACAAGGGAGTAACAAGAAGTGTGAGTACCACTCACAAAACTAGGAAAAAGAGCAAGAACACAAGCAAGTACAAGGTCAAGAGCAAAAAGACTACTTTTCTTCTTGTCTTCTTGTCTTCTTGTCTTTTGTTCTTCCTTGATCCCTTCTTGCGTCTTCTTCGTACGTCTCGCGCCCCTTGGCGGCGTCCTCCTTAAGCCGGCGGCGTTGGGGGGGGCGTCAAAACTCCCCAAGGTGTAGTCCTCCCTCTTTTTAGAGCTTCATCAAGCTTTGAGAGCCCCTGGCCTTGGGAAGAAGTGCTGTCCCAACTTCTTAGTTGAAGGAGGGAGGGAGGGAACCTTGAAGAGGGGAAAACTTGGTGGTTTGGGGGTGGGCACTCCCCACCCCATCCCCAAAAATTCCCTTAGGTCCCTGGAGGTGAGGAGAGGCTGTGGAGAAGAAACCCCCAAAAACAATCTCTTCTCTAGCTTCCTAACGCACTTACGACGCTTCAAACGGAGAAGCATAGATGTCATAGTCCCTTCTGGCCTTTCTGCTGCTGCTTGCAGCTACCGGCGACGTTTTATCTATGTCTAGCCGCCGTTTCCGTCGAACTCTTGGTCGCGAGGGTGGTCTGGCTCTGAGAACCACTGTAACGTGTCGAGTCTTCAGCTCCTGCTCTAAAGTCGTCGTTGGAGTTTGCAGAATGGCTTTCTAAGTCCGAGTCAGGGGCTTACCCCCTTCGCAGGACTAAGGGGCAATCGTCATCAACGACCGAGAGCAGGGAGACTCGAATATTTCGAGTCTCCGGAGGCCCATATCCGTTTTTAAGCAAACCCCTGGTTTTGGGACCCAAACCGAAGGTTTTTACCTCAAACTCGTGTGTTCGCACGAGTTACATTGTTTATTTTATGTTGAAGTTTGTCGTAAACAAACTTCCATTTACGTTTTGCCGTTTTTGGTGCGAAATCGTCGCATGCGAGGCACGCTGGCGATTTCGCACCAGCTCTCTCTCATCACCCTCGCTCCCCCAAACTTTCGTCCTTGCTTGCTGGTTTACAAGGAGGGCGAGGGGGGGCAAGGGCACGAGGCCACGAGGCCTCGTCCTCGAGGCCCTCGTGGCCCCTCAGCCGCTGATCGGACTGAGGCCACGATCGGCGTTTGGCGACTGGCCAACCGATGGCCAACCGGTCGCTTGGCCGGCTGCCGGCTGTCAAGCCGGCCGGCAGCGAGCTGGCCGGTGGCCAGCAAAGTGCTGGCCGCCGGCCAGCCCTCGCTGACGCAAGGGGTGGTGCGGAACCACCCCTTGCTTCAGCGAGGAGGGAGGGCCGAACAGGCCCTCCCGCTACACACTAGCATGCAGAAAGTTCGTGGTAGCCATTCGTTCTCTTCGACTTCGCCCCTTACCTGAGAGTAGTTGAGTGTGGGGTATGTCTCTATCTGTTCACATCTGTCATTGCACTCATTTTTGGACTCGTCTCAGTGCTGCACGTGTGTGGACATGCGTACCATCAGGTCATGGGGGAGTTGTGATTTGTGACGTTCCTGTCGACCTGTGCAGTTTACTGTGACCACTCGGCCGTGTCCATACTCGTGCAGATCCTTGATGCGGACCATGGTGGCACCCGTGCGTCATCTGGTGGCGGACAAAAAGGTTGGAGCTGACCGACGACCGTTCGAGAGCTCTGGACGCTACTCTGGACCTCTTACAGTTTTTGTGCAGCACGCAGGAGTTTATTGGTGGACTGGCCGTGGGCCCGATTTACATGTTTGTGCATTGTGTTTTCACGGTTTGATGCCAAATGCGTGCATGTGACCAGTAGTAGCTTCCGGCTTGTGATTTTGCAAGACTAGGTTCAGACGGCGTAGCGTTCTCACAAGTGTGCGCAGAGTTACAGCCAAAATAATGGTTTTGGGCATGTTTTTGGGACAGATCTTGCATTGTCGCGTGCGACACCCGCCGTTCGCCGCGAAAGGTAGTTATGCTATGGACCTGTCATTTGTCACCTCACTTAGCAAATGTTATTGAAGCATTCTGACACTTTGCTTTACGTATTCTAGCCAGACCCTTGCCGTTGTGTGCACAACTAGTGATTGTCATGAATGTCCGACCAGGAACTTACGCGAAGTCAACGGCTATGTCGCTAGGAAGCTACTACGCATCTTCTCAGTAGCGTCTCAGATTCCATGTGTTTGTGCATTTGTTAGTTCCATTTACAACAGTATGAGTGGGTTAAGTTACTTGCAAGGCTTCACACCCTATGTGACCTAAACATTGTTGTGATTTGTGACATTCTTGTACAGTTAACTGTGACCACTCGGCGGTGTCCATACTCGTGCAGATCCCTGAGGCGGGCCCTGGTGACACCGGTGCGACGACTGGCGGCGGACTACCGGCTTGGAGCTGGCCGACTACCGTTCCAGAGCCCCAGGTGCTGCCGGGACTCTCTGTTGTCTTCTCTACGGCTTGCAGGCGTCTTTCAGCGGACTGGTCATGAGCCCTATTTACATGTTTTTGCATTGTATGTCCACCGTCTGATGATGGATGCATGCATGTGACCAGTTTAGCCTCTGTCTTTTGATCGTGCACGTCGAGGTTTAGACGGCGTAGCATTCTGACATGTGTGCGCAGAGTTACGGTCAAAACAATGGTTTTGGGCTGGTTTTTAGGACAGCTCTTCGACTGCCGCGTGCGACACCCGCCGTGCACCGCGGCAGGTATTTATGCCTTGGACCTGCCATTTGTTTTTTCTCTCTACAATAATATTCAATTTGAGTTTCCTGACACTCTGTTCGTGTCCCAACCCAGACCTTTGTAGTTATTTCTCTAACTTGTGACTGTTGCCACACGCTCACATGGCGGTGACGCCTAGTGTCGCGGCAAGTGGTTGAGAAGGTTCTAGGAAACGTCCCAAACACAACAACACAGTGAGATCAAATGTTGCTCAAAATGTCGTATCTTTAGATGAAACATTTCTGAATTCGATGGCAATCCTTGCAGTGGCAACATGTGGTTGTGTGACATAAGAGAATCTTATCATGGAACTGAGAAGTTTCCTAGAACCTTCCTAACCACTTGCCGCGACACTAGGCGTCAGCGCCAGGTCAGCGTGTGACAACAATCACCAGTTAGAGACAAAACTGCAAGGGTCTGGGTAGGGACACGAACAGAGTGTCTGGAAACTCAAAGTGAATATAATTGCAGAGAGAGATAACAAATGACAAGTCCACAGTATAAATACCTGCCGCGGCGCAC
>SZWC01001572.1:43679-53740 GCA_023375785.1 Penium margaritaceum | reverse complement strand
GAGAAGTTTCCTAGAACCTTCCTAACCACTTGCCGCGACACTAGGCGTCAGCGCCAGGTCAGCGTGTGACAACAATCACCAGTTAGAGACAAAACTGCAAGGGTCTGGGTAGGGACACGAACAGAGTGTCAGGAAAATCAAAGTGAATATAATTGCAGAGAGAGATAACAAATGACAAGTCCACAGTATAAATACCTGCCGCGGCGCACAACAGGTGTCGCACGCGGCAGTGCAAGGTCTGTCCTAAAACCGGCCCAAAAACACTATTTTGGTCGTAACTCTACGTAGACAAATCAGAACGCTACGTCGTCTGAACCTAGAGATGCAGAATCTCAAGCCGGACGCTACGACTGGTCACACACACAAGTCCGACACCGATCGGTGGACAGGAAATACAAAACATGCAAGCACCCAGGGTGTCGTGACAGCTCTCTAGCATCTGCAGAAAAAACCGCAAAGCACCTCGGCAAGCACCCAGGGTGTCGTGGCAGCTCTCTGGCAGCTGCTGGTGGATGGAGTCACCACTCGTCGGTGCTCCGGTGCCAGCTGCGTCTGCATCCGGGATCATGTCGTCGCGCTCTCCGATAGCGCTGCTCTCCTTGCCGTCGCTCCTGACAGGTGGAAGCCACACACACCAACACTCCCAATGGCTGACACAACTGTCAACATAATGATGTCTCAGCGAAGGCAAGAGATGATGGCGCAGGGAACCAATCATAGCGAGCACTGATCAAGCATACCACAGCACAGGGTCTCCTCGTGACAATGGTGCATCCCACCAAATGCCCCGGTATCAACCATGCACAAAGTGAATCACACACCTACGTGTCAAACATCAAGCAAGAGAGACAGACAAACAAGTCTCCTCGTGACCCCGGAAACGTGTCTCCGGGTGCCCGGGTCTCGACCACATCATGCATGGATCATACATAACACATGTATGCAATGGGTCTCCACGTCACACCGGTAGAACTCAACGGGTGCGCGGGTCTCGACCAGCATAACCTAGAATAGATCATACATAACACATAGAGGCAATGGGTCTCCACATCACACCGGTGAAACTCACCAGGTGCACGGGTCTCGACCAGCATAACCTGGACCATAGCATCGTGCTGCACCCAAAGTAACCTCGCTGTCCTCAAAAAGATGTCAGACCAAAGTCCTCATACCAACACTCCCCTTGGGCTGCAGAGGCTGACAGTACGAGCAAAGCTAATGGCTGCTCCCAACACAATCCGTGAGGAGGGAGCGCGGCTCCCCCATGGCCACATACCCCTGCACAGCAATAGCAAGGGTGACGATGATGCTGGTGGGATGTGTCCGCACAGAGCCTCACCCCGGAGCAGCGTCGTCGCTGTCATCGTCATTGCCGTCGTAGTCGTCACTACTGTCGTCATTTGCTGATGTGACTGGTGCAGCGCTGAGGGCCTCCTCCAACTCTATCGCCTCCCGTATGCATGCCAGCTGCTGTACTGCATGCTGCCACACGGACTGCGCAACGTCGAGACGCATGTGTTGTTCGTCAAGTTCTGCTGCGGCGGCCTGCCGGCCAGCTGCATCTACGGCGTGCAGGCTGTCAGTCACGGAATGAATCTGATGGTGGACCTCCATCATGTGCGCGTCGGCGTGAGTCACTGCCTCCTGCATCCTTGTCGCCTCGTTGCGTAGGAAGCTCTCCACGCCAATAGGCGACTCACCTGCTGCCTGATCACCAGCTGCTGGCAGGAGGTGGTCACCACTGAGCGCGTCCGCATCCGTAGCAGCTGCACCAAAAGGGGGTGGTGTTGCGGAGTCACTGGCTGCTGCTGACACACTCGACACTCGAGTGTCAGGTGGCCAGACGTCATCATCCGTCAGTGTATCTGCCGCTACAGCATCGTCGCTGTCATTGGGAACCCATACACCCTGCAGAAACGCCGAGCCCCTGGTGCACAACCAATCGTCCACCTGCTGTTGTGCGTCCGCCCGTCGCCAATGTGCATCCTGTACGGACCACTCCGCAGCCTCGAGACGCATGTGCACATCCTCCATGCACATCTCAGCAACCTGTCGTGCAGAAGCATCTGTAGTGTACCAACGGATGCTGGCCTCTCGGAGCTCGGCCATGAGACTCTGCACGTGCGCCTCCGCTCGAGCCACCACTGCCTCATGCTCGTCGACCGTGGAGCGTAGGTGCTCGAGTACAGGAACTGTAGCTCAGACGAGCGTAGCTATGTCATCGGCTGGAGCTGCCGTGGTGTCAACGACACCTGTGAGGGTAGCGAGGTGTCCGATGTCTGCAGCTCGCTCTACATCCTCCATGTCACACACGCGGACGTCTGCTCTCACCGAGAGGCTATCGCGTGCTCTAGCCGCGGCTACTGCAAGAACGGCAGCGCACTGGGCCTCTATGTCTGCCTCCGACCCTGCGTCCGACCACTCCAGGACAGACGACTGGTCCTCACCGAGGAGGTCTGCCTCGTCCTGGCAGTCAATCACCTCCTCCTGCTGCCCAGCACTATCTGCCAGAACCACCTGGGCATCTGCTGTGGGCCAAGCATCACCATCTGTATCACCCGCTCCTCCTGCTGCTGCTCCTGGCACCATGGCAGCTGTCTCCACACCAGCTAATGTAGGAGCGTGCGCATCGTCGAGCGCAGCTCCGGCATCGGCCGTCGTCACGTCATCCACCAAAACATCAACGATCACCAACTCCATCCTCGACTCTGACTCAGCATCAGACCAATCCTCCTCTGACGAAGAGTCTCCGTCATAGAGAATATCTCCCCCTGTTGAACTCTCCGCTAGCTGAGTCTGCTGTATGGCGTCATCCGCCTCAATCATCCTGTGCTGTAGAGTAATCGCATCACCAATGCCGAGCTCAGCCGCGGTCGTCAGCGGACACACCTCCCCCCCACGAATGGCACCTCGGCAGGAGCTGTGGAGACTCGGTAGACCAACCCGTGGACAGGAGACGAGGTGATCTCGTCACCTGAGACTCCTCCTAGAGCCGCGTCTAATGCCAACGGCCCGTCAGTAGCAGTGATTGCAACTGATGCTACTGTCACGACGTCGATGGCTGCCGACACACCCACTGCCTGGACGTCTGGCGACACTCCACTGGTCACCAATGTAGCGGAACGGACGTCTGCTCCACATGTGCCGGCTGACACCGCTACTGCTTCTATTGCCTCATCCACTGGTACTGCCCCACCTGCCTCTGTGGTCTCTACTACGTCAACTGTAGTCTCCATCTCCATGTCTGCCTCCAACTGCGCGTCAGACCACTCGTCTGTCTCCGAATCCACGTCGGACCACTCGTCGGATGGCTCGTCCTCACTGAGAGCGCCCTGTCGTGAAGCACCGTCTGTCGCATCCCTCATGTACTCGCCGGTGGTCGTCGACGGACACTCCATCCCCCCCTCGACCAACGCATCGGTAGAAGCTGCGAAGGGGTGCCTCACCAACTTTGCAATTGGGGAGGAAGGAGTCAGCCCCGTGGTGACGTCTGCCACTACTGCGTCTGCTACTGCCTCCTGCACACGTCTCGACAAACTTGCTATCCGCCGCCTCGCGTGCCGAGTCCGAGAACGACGATGGCGAGCCGAAGAGACTACCCCAGAAGTGGAGGGGTCACTGGTCGGGATGACTTCAACTGCCTCCAGCACGGAGTGTAGGGAGTCAGATGTAGAGCTAAGGTCGGGAGGCATGGCACGGTCAGGTGATGACACTGACGGAGGTGAGGATGGCGAGAAGGAAGAAGAGGGTGTGTGAAGCGGCACGGTGGTAACAGCCCGCTCAGAGATCACATTGTCTATGAGCTGTTGCACCATGCGCTTCAGACCCTGGAGCTCGGCGTACACTACCGCCATAGCTCCACCGAGGGGCGCGACTGTATGAGATGATGTATCGGAGGCGGATGGTGGAGTAGGGCGGGCTCGTAACCAAGGCGGTCGCCACCCAGCAGGGCGCTAACGACACTGGCGCCAGCCGTGGTGTCGGTCGCAGCAGAAGTAGCAGGCAAAGCCGTTGGACGCCTTAGACGTGTGCCACGGCTGGAACTGCCACTGTGGACGCGGCATCTACTACGTATGCCTAGCCGGTGCCAGCCACGGCGCTAGCTGTGCTCCCTGCGACGCCAATGTGCTCATCTCTAGAGTGTGGTGTGAGTGAGTGTCTGGGACACTCGCTCCCACTACCACAAGGCCACAAGGGGAGGTGAGCGATCGAAGCACAGTCTCTCAGATGTGCTGCGATGCCGTCACGAGGACGGCCACCACGACGTTGGTGGTGGGCTGCTGTGCGACCTCAGGTCGCCTTCGGTGCTTCTGATGTTGCACCGGGTGCCGTCGTCAGCCAACGGCTGTGGTCTCAAGCCACCTTCGCTGTTGCTGCTGCTACTNAGACGTGTGCCACGGCTGGAACTGCCACTGTGGACGCGGCATCTGCCACGTATGCTGAGCCGGTGCCAGCCACGGCGCCGGCTGCGCTCCCTGCGACGCCAATGTGCTCATCTCTAGAGTGTGGTGTGGGTGAGTGTCTGGGACACTCGCTCCCACTGGCACAAGGCCACAAGGGGAGGTGAGCGATCGAAGCACAGTCTCTCAGATGTGCTGCGATGCCGTCACGAGGACGGCCACCACGACGTTGGTGGTGGGCTGCTGTGCGACCTCAGGTCGCCTTCGGTGCTTCTGATGTTGCACCGGGTGCCGTCGTCAGCCAACGGCTGTGGTCTCAAGCCACCTTCGCTGTTGCTGCTGCTACCGCGACTCTCGCGGCGGCTGCTGCTACTGCGGTTCCCGTCGTCAGCCGACGGTAGTGGCCTTAGGCCACACGTAAAAAGGTGAAAAAAAAATAAAAAGAGTAAAGGGCAATTTTTTTATGTTTTGTTTTTTCAGGTGCCTCCTTCACGGGTGCCCCCTTTGGGGTTGTTCAGGGGTGCCCAGCCCGGGCAACCTCACACCCTCTCTTCTCCTCCTTTTTTTTCTTTTTTTTTAGGTCTGGCTTGACCCTCGCTTCGAGCGAGCCCATCGAGCGAGCTCACTCGGCGAGCCCGTCGAGCGAGCTCGCTCGGCGAGCTCGCTCGCTGCAAGCAAGCAGCCTCGCGTTGCTTGCTCGCAACGCGAAGCTGCAGTGCAGCTTCACGTGACGAGCAAGCAGCAACAGTGGCTGTTGCTGCTGCGGCTGCCACTGCTGCGCGGGCTGCTGTGGCTATTGCAGCCCGCGTGAGCACGTGCAGCTATACGCTGCAACTGCCCGCCGACGACGTCGCTGCTGCTGCTGCTGCCGCTACGCCTACTACACGCTGCTGCTGCTGCAGCTGCTTGCCGCTGCTGCTGCTTCTACTTGCTGCCGCTTGCTGCTGCTGCTCGCAGCCGCCTCCTCCTACTGCTTGCTGCCGCCTGTTGCTACTGCTGCTGCTTACTGATTCGCTGCTTGCTGCTGCTGCTTGCTGCCGCCTGGTGCTGCTGCTCCCAGCCGCCTGCTGATGCTGCCGCTAGGGCTGCTGCTGCGGCTGCTGCCTGCTGCTGCTGCGAATGCTGCTACAGCACCAAGCTGTTGGTGAGAGCTGCTTCCCTTTTTTTTTTTTTGGTACACACCGATAGCCAGACACGGCTGCTGCTGCCACCTTGTGCTGCTGCTGCCACCCGGTGCTGCTGCTGCCACCCGGTGCTGCTGCTGCAGGGGCTGCCACCCGTAGCCGCTATCGTCTTTGCTACCTCCACTGCTCCGCTGCAACGTAGTCGTGGTGGGTCCCTCCGGGATCTGCTGCTGTTGCCGTGGGTGACTATCGCTGCTGCCACTCACTGCTGCTGCTACTGCTGCTGCTACTGCTGCTGCTGCTGCGACTCTGCTGCACAACACTACGAGCAGTGGCTCGTTCGCTCTGATACCATGAGAAGTTTCCTAGAACCTTCCAAACCACTTGCCGCGACACTAGGCGTGAGCGCCAGGTCAGCGAGTGACAACAATCACCAGGTAGAGACAAAACTACAAGGGTCTGGGTAGGGACACGAACAGAGTGTCGGGAAACTCAAAGTGAATGTAATTGCAGAGAGAGATAACAAATGACAAGTCCACAATATAAATACCTGCCGCGGCGCACGACAAGTGTCGCACGCGGCAGTGGAAGGTCTGTCCTAAAACCGGCCCAAAACACTATTTTGGTCGTAACTCTGCGCAAACAAATCAGAACGCCCGGGTCTCGACCATGCATGAAGTGAATCACACACCTACGTGTCAAACATCAAGCAAGAGAGACAGAGAAACAAGTCTCCTCGTGACCCGGGAAACGTGTCTCCGGGTGCCCGGGTCTCGACCACATCATGCATGGATCATACATAACACATGTATGCAACGGGTCTCCACGTCACACCGGTAGAACTCAACAGGTGCGCGTGTCTCGACCAGCATAACCTAGCATAGATCATACATAACACATAGAGGCAATGGGTCTCCACATTACATCGGTGAAACTCACCAGGTGCGCGGGACTCGACCAGCATAACCTGGACCATAGCATCGTGCTGCACCCAAAGTAACCTCGCTGTCCTCAAAAAGATGTTGGACCAAAGTCCTCACACCAACAGGAACCTCTTACGAGTTGCTTTTGTGGCTTTGAAGTGGCCTAAATATCTTCTTTGGAGCTTTTATTCCGGCAATATTTCATGCTTATTTCTTAACTTTAAGGTGCTTTCCTGCAAAGAGAGACTTTCTTGTGCGTTCACACCCCACCCCCCCCCCCACACACTATCAATTCTTTTCGGTTGAGCATCCACAAATTACGAATGGAGGAATAAAATTGGAAATAATCATAAAAATAATTTCACATCCCTGAAAGTTTTATGTTAGGCGGACACTTCCTTTCGAACAGTCATTGAGGACATGAATGGGGCATGCTTGTTGTGAACACGTCACTTCAAATATGTATGCCCACAAAGAAAGAAAACGTTTCGGGCTTGTTCGAATCCAGGGAAATCGTCGTTTCTTCGGGCTTGCTCATTTTTGCTGCCCGCTAATTGCGTGGACAGGTGACTCATCCGCATTGCTGCTTGACCCATGGGAGTCATGTTGAAGCGTGCCAAGTCAGATATGACACAAAACCCGTCAAATTCGGGCAGTTTGCACGTGGGAAAGATCCTTTGCATCGTCAACTCGGTAACAGCCATCCAAGCTTGTCCGCGTGGCAATGAGACACATTACAGGAAACGACATGCAGTATTCGTGTAGCAGTGCGACAACGGCTGCACGTTCGTCTTTGTTCTCAATCCGTCCGTCCGTCCTGCATGCCAAGNTGGCCGATCGACAGTAGCCTCAGATCTCGCTCCTTCAACCTTGTCGTGGACTCATTCCAGATTTGAATTGCTGAACAGTTACCACTCCTGTTTGTCATTAGGCAAGAAGCGCGGTCTTCCTTAATGCAGGTCTCCCACAGCGCCGTTTCGCTCGTCCTCTTTGCCAGAAAATGAATGCAGCAGGTCTGGATCGAAGCGAAAACCTTGCCGTGCGAGGGAAGGTGCACAGACGCGGATTACCAAGTGGCCCTTTCGTCAATAATGGGGTTTGTGGGAATACGTATTAGCCGCGGCAGAATGCGCATGAAATACTTTCCAGTACATTGTCGTCTGTTCGCATTCGCTTTTGTCTAATGTCAAACTAGCTTTACAGAATTATTGAGATAATGGAGATTTTGTCTGGTTTGCTATGATAATAGTGAATTGAATCCCAGCCAACTACAGATTCTGACCTAGGTTCGGAGTGACAAGCAATGAAACTAGAATGGTGACGTCATGTCGACAGAAAGGACAGATTTTCACATCCATCCAGCCGCATCTGTGTCCAACAGGAGGAAAACGCATTCATAGCAGGGTTTTGAAAAGGGCACGCAAAAATGTCGAATCTCTGGCGGGGTATCCAAAAATGTCACAATGTTTGCGCGTAGTACAAAAATGTCCCTTTTTCAGAGCGGCACTTAAAAATGTCACATTTTTGGAGGGCACACAGAAATGTCCAAAAACGACCCTGCCACTTTCTGGAGGGGCACACAAAAATTTCACGTTTGACGTGCTTGCGCCACATCAGCATCAGGTTCATCAATGTACATTTTCTAATATTCATGATTTTTGTTCTTTCTCTCACTCTAAAAAGTAGATGACATATCTGTTTGCGAAGATAGAAGGTGGGTATAAAACATTCTCATAAGAAGAAATTGTACCCAAGCTATGAGTCATATTCTTTGTCGCTCGCTTGAACATGTTGTGTTTCACCTTCGCTACTCTTTCTTTGTTTTTGAATAGACAAGAATAGCACGGTTTCTCAAAGAGCACACAAAAATGTCACTTTCCAGATGTGCACACAAAATGTCACCTTTTTTCTAAGAGACACAAAAAGTTAATTTTTGGGTACACGAAATAAATTTCTTTCTGAACATATTCCACGTTGTTTTTTCAAAAACTTGGGTTGAATCAATGGTCCTCACTCACGCTGAATAGTGTCCTTATATCGATTAGAATTTCACTACCCACACCTTTTCACATAGCTTGTGAGGGGAATATCTTCCTTGTATGCAATCGTTCATGACTATTCAAAATATTATTATGGTGGCACGCATAGGGGTAAATTTGTGTGAAATTCCTTACATTCACGCCGATGCCCCACTATCAAATACTGCCAACACTCCCATACCCCTGTGAAGTAGTTTCACATAAAATTCGCCCCTATGTGTAGCACCATTATAATACTTTGAAGTCGTGTACGATTATGTACAAGAGAGATATTCCCCTCACAATATATGTAAAAAGGTGTGCGTAGTGAAATTCTAATCGTAGTAAGGACACTCTTCGACGTGAGTGAGGATTATTGATTCAAACCAAGTGTTGGAAATTTTAATGAGGAATATTTTAGAAAGAAAGTTATTCCGTGTATCCAACATTTGATTTTTTTTTCTCTTTAAAGAAGGTGACATTTTTGTGTGCACATATGAAAAGTGACATTTTTGTGTACCCTTTGAGAAACCATGCTTTTTTTTGTGTATTCAGAAACTAGGAAATAGTATTGAAGGTTGAACACAACATGTTCAAGCAAGCAACAAAGAATAGGACTCATAGTTTGGATACTATTTCGTCATGTGAGAATTTTTAAAAGCTATCTTCTATATTTGTGAACGGATCGGTTGTCTTATCTTTAGCGTGAGAGAAAGAATAAAAAATGACGAATATTCGAAAAATGTACACTGATAAACTTGATGTTGATGTGGCGCAAGCACGTCAAACGTTACATTTTTGTGTGCCCCTCCAGAAAGTGACAGGGCCGTTTGTGGACATTTTTGTGTGTCCCTCTAGAAATGTGACATTTTAACATTCCCCTCTTAAAAAGTGACATTTTTTCGTGCCCCTCTGATAAAGTGTTATGTGCCCTGCAAAAATTGTGACATTTTTGGGCGCCCGCCAGAAATTTGACATTTTTGCGTGCCCTTTTCAAAACCCTGCTATGATTGTGTTTTACTTGTCCAATAGGCCCTCAAAGTAATGCCAAGTGATAAGATTTCTTTCGAGGTTGGGACATGGAGATAAGAGCTGAAACAAGTGTCAGACCACTTTCAGACCTGTTTCGTTTTCCTTTTCTGACAGTTTTCATTTGCTTTTCAACTTCTCCGTTGCTCCAGCGTACCTATCAGGGGCAGAAATCCTTCGACGTTCCGCAGACACAGAGAAATCACGACTTCCACGAACCACCCGCCGCCGCATCTCAGAAACACGCAGCTACCCCCTACTGCTTGCTTTGCTGCAGTAGGCACTGGGATGTTGCTCACGACCTGGTGACGCCCTTCTCGTCCGGTGCCCTGCTGCCCTGCCGCATCAACTGTCCTTGTGCTTCCTACTAGCGCATTCAAGGGCCACGGGGCAGACGTACTTCACAGCCCTGCAGTTGAATTATCCGTGCCACAGCCAATGGGCGAGCGCTGACTCAATTTCCTGGACCGCAGCAGACCTCCTTTTCCCAGGCATCGCAACATTTCCATCGCAGGAACTGACCGCAGTAGATCAGCTCCGTGGACGCAGCCAGCGCCACACCGCCAC
>SZWC01001572.1:30145-43647 GCA_023375785.1 Penium margaritaceum | reverse complement strand
TGGTGCTGCTCGAGCCCGAGGATTCGCCGCGTCTGCGAGGTAGCGCTGTCGCCGCTCCCGCTGCTGCGCTGCATCATGTTCATGGCTCGGCCCTTTATTTAGGCGGCTGTGATTGCATAATTCACTTGCGTGTTGAATTATGCAACCGAGAATTTGTGGCTCGCTCTTGCACGCCCGTCGCCCTTGCGACCCTGACGACCGAGAGTGGTCGCCGTTCAACGAGGTGGTGATCTCTTCTGCTCCACGCTTTTCATCTCGGTGCACCTAGGTGCCCCTCGAGTGCAACGATCACTACAAAGCCCGACCCTCATTCACACTCACCTTGTTCCCCCTGCGCTCGTGCATTCGCCCGAGACACATCCCCGACTTTCTGCTAGCGCGGGCGCTCTCGCCCTCGCCGTGTTCTGCACCATCGAATTCCGACCTCCTTACTTGAGCGGTCTCCAAGGCCATCCAAAGCCCTCTACGAATCCCGCGCCGAAGTGATGTCTGCTTCCATCCACACCTACAGCCCCCTCCACTTGCACCACCTCCAGCATGTGGACCTGGCCCTGCACCAGCAGCAGGAGCGACATCAGTACCACCATCAACACCACCAGCAGCAGCAGCAGCAGCAAGGGGCCACGTCGCAGGCGCGGTGGCTGATGCTGCGGCTGCTGCTGTGCGTCAAGGCCGTGCTGTGCGCGTGCACGCAGCTGCTGGACAGTCTGACGCGCGCGTGTGTCTACCACCGGCGCGAGGGTTTGGGCCTGCTGCTGCTGCACGTGCTCGCGGCCGCCATCCGACTCCCCGCTGTCGCCCTCTGCCTGGCCTGGGACTGGGTGGCGGGTGCCCTAGAGCTCCTGATCACCGAGGAAAGCCTCCTCTGTATCGCCTACCCGTCCCTCTCCACCTACTCTTCCTCCTCGCCTTCCTCGTCCTCTGCTCCCTCCCCTTGCGCCAGCGACCTCGACGCTGGCTATGAGGGAGTGTTCATGGATGCGGCCGATTTGGAGACGCCGTCTGGGGTGGAGGATCCCGCCGGTGCGTCAGGCGCTGTGGACGTGGCCACAGCAGCGGACGGGCTCGAAGCTCTGCTGCTGGCTGACTCTGCCGGGTTTCCCGACCCGAAGTCTTCCGAGGCCCTCCTGGACTGCCTACCCGAGATGTCCGAGACCGAGAAGATGATTTTCCGGTATCTGGAGGAAGCGGCGGGAGGGTTTGGCCAGGAGGCCCTGCCGCCGCTGGGGCCAGCCGGCAGGAAGAAACCCGTCAAGAGCAAGAGGAGGAAGAGGCAGCAGGCGGTCAGGGCTGCCCGCATTGTCGGGCAGCCAGTCGGGCAGCTGAAGAAGAAGGCCGCCGCCGGCATGGCTGGAGGGCTATCTCCGTATGCTGACAGCGAATCTGAATCTGGCTGGGGTTTATCCTCGCTCGGGGCGGTTGATCTTGGCGGGCTTTCCTCCCTTTGGCGCGGGTTGGGAGCCAGGGCTGCCTGGGCCCTCGGCCTTGTGGACGACGAGGGCCCTGCGCGGGGAGGCGAGGGAAATGGAGTGTCCAAGAGAGTTGATTCTTTCCGGAGGGAGGCTAACGAAAGGCTTCGGGAAGAGGGCGAGTGCGCTGTTCTTGCTCAATGCCAGGAAAGCCAACCGCAGCAGCAGCCGCCGCTGCTGCCGCCGCCTGATCAGCAGCAGCAGCAGCAACAGCAGCACCAGCAGCAGCGGGAGCAGCAGCGGCAGCAGCAGCCACCTCCCGTGTGGGAATCCCTGGTGTGGCAGACGAGTCGCGAGGCAGAGGAGTCTGAGAGGGGACGTGCGATGGAAGATGTGGGTCGCGGCGAAGGAGGAGAGAGGGAAGATGAGCGCAGCGTCAATAGGGCCTGCTCGCCCCTGCCTCCTGTTAGTGCCCAGCCCCTGGCTGCACCCTGTGCTGATGCCCAGCCCATGCCCAGCGCAGCAGGGCCACCAGCAGGCGGACTGTTTGCTTTTGTCGACGACTTTCCGCCCACCCTTCTCCCTTGCCAGGCTTCCTTGGAGGGCAGCAGGGGCTTCGGCAGCAGGGGCTTCGGCAGCAGCACGGTGCACGAGAGGAAGCGGAGGAAAACGCTGGTGCTGGACCTGGACGAGACGCTGGTGCACTCTGTGTTTGAGCCCGCAGCCGGCTGCGACTACAGCCTCACGGTGCACCTGGAGCCGCACGGCCCGCTGGACGTCTACGTGCGCAAGCGTCCGGGGGTGGACGCGTTCCTGGCGGCGATGGCAGCGCGCTTCGAGGTGGTCGTGTTCACCGCGAGCCTGCAGCGCTACGCCGACCCGCTGCTCGACCTGCTCGACCCTGGGCGTCGGCTGGTGTCGCACCGCCTGTTCCGCGACTCGTGCTCGTGGCTGCGCGGCTCGTTCGTCAAGGACCTGTCGTGCCTCGGCCGCGACCTCGCCGACGTCGTCATCGTGGACAACAGCCCCGCGGCGTTCGCTCTGCAGCCAGAGAACGGCGTCGCCGTGGCCAGCTTCTACGACGACGGTCGCGACCGGGAGCTGGCGGCGCTGACGCCGTTTCTCGAGGCGCTCGCTGACACCGAGGGAGACGTGCGCAGCCACATTGCTCGCCGAGGTGCTGCTCGCGCTGCTGCTGGCGGCGCCGGAGGCCACGCATTCTGGGCCTGGGGCAGCGGGAGTGGCGGCGGGATCGGCGCCCCCGGCAGCCCTGCCGTCAGCGTGTTCTGAGTGAGGGGTCTGCATTGCAGGGTTTTGCAGCCGGCACGTACTCTCTGTCCCGAGCTCATCCTCCTCCCACACCCCCGCTGTTGGGGGTTTTGCTGCTCCTGGTATGCTTTTGAGAGCAGCCAATACCACCCCCCCTGCCTTCTGACAATCCGACGAGCTCCTCCCCACATGGAGCGCTTGGTTTTGAAGCTGCACCTGTCCTCCCTGCAGCTCATGGTCTTCCTTTCTGACACGTGAACGTTGGTGTTTTCTTCGCCTACCCTCATTGGCCTCTACCTTTCCCTCTCCCTCTCCCTCTCTCTCCCCCTTCCCCACTCTCCACACTCACCCTCCCCCTCCCCCTCCCTCTCCCTGTCCCCCACACTCCTCTCTGCCTCCCTCTCCCTCCCTCTCCCTCTTCCTCCACCTCTCCCTCTCCCTCTTCCTCTGCCTTCCCTGCCCTGCCCTGCCCCGTCCTTTCTCCCTTCCTCCATGTACTCTTCTCTTGCCATCTAGCCCACTCCCTGCCGCAATCACCTCACCCTCCCCTTGCCTCTGCCTTCTTGCTCCTTCAACACACCCTTACCCTTCCTCCTCCACCTACAGCCTGCTTCCCAGACGAGGAGTGGGGGAGCATATCTGTGAGGCAGCAACACCTTCTTGAAGGTGACGACCACCTCGAAACATCTCCCATTCCAGCAGAGGCATGCTCCACCTGAGGGGCCTCCTCTGTTCCGTTCGCCTGGAGTCATCACTGTGGGCAGCGTCGCAGCCGGACGGTGACGCTGCTGGTTGGAGTTTGCTCTCCTGGGCTTCCTGGCCCTCTCTCTCTCTCTCTCTCTCTCTCTCTCTCTCTCTCTCTCTCTCTCTCTCTCTCTCTCTCTCTCTCTCTCTCTCTCTCTCTCTCCACGGAGCAGAGGCTGGCCAACACATTGGGAGCAAATGCGTCGACAATAAGCTCCAGCTTGCAAAGGCAGATCACCGAGCAGCAAGCATGGTTCACTGGTGGAAAACGTGGACCCCTTGGCCCCCGACGCTATCTGGTGGTGTGCGCAAAGGGCTTCCTCACTCACGACCCTTCGAGCTGCATCGGTGGGCACTCTCGAGCATTGCAGGAGCAAGGGCACGCACACGTAGGGTGGTTGTGTAAGAGTGCCTGTGTTAGGGGGCTTGGAACGGAAAGGGTGCTGGGAAGAGGGCTGTTGTTGAGTGTCCCGTTCTTCATTTTTAATGGACCTGCGTTGTATTATTTCACACCCCGCTGTTTGTTGGCCAGTGCAGCAATGGCAGTAAACATGTTGGTCAAAGATAGCCATTGGGATGACACAAAGATTCTTAACCACCCATCGATGACCACAAGCAAGTAGCATGAACGAGTGAACTTAAGATGAATAAGGAGAGAAAGGCAGGACAAGGTAAAGGGACATGGTAGTAACAGTGACATCATGCTGTTTCAGAAACAGGAAATTGAGGAAATCCTACCTCGCATTGGTGTGTGGACATCACAAGTAACTTGCAAAATGACCCCTGCCCCATCCTGCCCGTGTTGCACACACACTTCACCCTCGCATGCGAACAACATGATGAGGATAGCTGGTGGACTCCTTAGCGGTCTGAAGTTGCACTGCCCAGAGGTCAGATGAAAGCAACAGGTTTGGCCGGGCATCTATGAATTGCTTGTAAACATTTGTACAACCATGCTCAATGCAGATTGATGATGTTTGTGAGGGAATAGGAGGTGGCTTCTTACACAGTTGGTTTAAGAAACCAACAGTGTGAGGGAGCACACTGACAAAGACAAATGTTTTGATGTCAGCCATCCCCATCTCTCAGAGTCGGATGTGACCACTCCCCCCTGTCCATGCACGTGCAAATGCCTTCTACGGATCTAGATGGCGTCAGAACACCGCCGGGTAGTGATCCACCCTTCCGCTTGTGCAGGGGAACTACTACGGCATCCCAAAGACTTGCTTGGACACTCTTCCTTCTTTCTCCAGTCTTAATGGTTTTCTTGGTCGACTGGCCTTGGGCCCTACTTGCATGTTTCTGCACTTTGTGTCCATTGGATGATGCCAGGCCCATGCATGTGTGCATGGGCCTGGCAGAGAAAGTGCGTGGAAGCTTCCTAGCAACACAGCCGTTGACCGGGCATCAGTGCCTGGTCAGACGGTGACGACAGTCACAGGTCGTACACACAACGGCAAGGGTTTGGCTAGGAGACACAAGGCATAGTGTCAGAATGCTTCAATATAGCATATGCAGAGAGAAATGACAACTGACAGGTCCAGGGCATAAATACCTGCCGCGGCGCACGGCGGGTGTTGCACGCGGCAGTCCAAGAGCTGTCATAAAACCGGCCCAAAACCACTATTTTGGCCGTAACTCTGCGCACACATGTCAGAATCCTACGCCGTCTGAACCTAGACGTGCAGAATCAAAAGACGGACGCATCGATTGGTCACATGCATGCATCCATTGACTGACAGTGAGTATACAATGCAAAAACATGCAAATGGACCTCATGCCCAGTCCGCCGAAAGGCTCCTGCAAGACGTAGAAGGCACAGCAAGGAGTCCCGGTGACATCTGGGGCTCTGGAACAGTGGTCGGTCAGCTCCAGGCCGGTAGTCCGCCGCCTGTCGTCGCGCCGGTGTCACCAGGGCCGCCTGCCTCAGGGATCTGCACGAGTATGGACACGGCCGAGTGGTCACAGTAAACTGTACAGGAACGGCACAAAGCACAACACTCCCCCATGACCCGATGGTACGCATGTCTATACGCGTGCAGCACTGGTACAACCACATAGTGAGTGACACAGACAGATGAGACGCCGACATACATCCCACACTCAACCACTGTCACGCACGGGGCGAAGCCCAACAGAACGAATGGCCACCAGGAACTTTCCGCGGGCGAGTGCCTTTGTCAAGAAATCAGCACGTTGCAAGTCAGTGCCAACCCACATGATGGAGATCACGCGTCGCTCCATCAGATCACGAACAAAGTGATGCTCAACCGCAATGTGCTTTGTGCGAGCATGAAAAACACCAGAGTTCTCCGCAATGGCGAGAGCACTCTGGTTGTCGCAACGCAGCACAATGGCGGGTACTGACTGCCCAAGCTCAAGAAACAAGCGTTGCAGCCAAACTGCCTCTGTAGCCCCTGCCCCCAAAGCCACATACTCTGCCTCTGACGAGCTACGTGCGATGCAGCCCTGCTTCCCGCTTCGCCAAGACAAAGCGGTACCACCGAGCAGAAACACGTAGCCAGTGCGACTGCGCCCGTCAGGGCTCCAAGCCCAGTCGCTGTCAGTGTAGCCGTCAAGGACCACCGAACACTGCCGACGAAAGCAGAGTCCGAGATACGGCGTGGAGACCACGTACCGTACCACTCGCACAACCGCGTGAAGAGCTCTCGCACGTGGAGCCTGCGAGAACTGAGCGAGGAGGTTGACGGCGAACGCGATGTCGGGACGCGTGGTAGTTGCCAGGTACATCAGAGATCCGATGAGACGGAGGTACAAGGTCACGTCCACTGTCTCCCCCAGCTGTGTAGGGTCATCCACCTTCAGGGCATCCTGCCCATCAGGTGTGAGGGGTGTGGAAGCAGTGGGCACTGCACCAAGGAGGTCGCTAAAGCGCTCCCCCACGACTCGTGCGTATCGTGCCTGATGCAGCAACAGTGTCCGATGTCTGCGATCTCGCACGATCTCCATACCACGAAACACCGATGCAGGACCGAGGTCCTTCATCCTGTAGGCGGTCTGCAGGACAGCCTTGGCCTCCTTCACGGCCTCCAGGGACGGAGACGCGATCAGAAGGTCATCAACATAGACCAGGATGGCGGTGAACCGCTCGGGTGTCGGTAGGATGAAGAGTGAGGGGTCTGCCTCGCTCTGTACGTATCCTGCGCAAGTCACGGTGCCAGTGATCTCCCGGTTCCAACACCGTGGAGACTGCTTGAGGCCGTACAAGGACTTGCGCAAGCGCCAGACCTTGTCACCGTCCTCAAAGCCTGGTGGCTGAGCCACGTAAATCTCCTCATCCAAAGAGCCATGGAGGAACGCATTGTTCACATCCATCTGGTGTAGTTCCCAGTCATGCTGAGCCACTACACCGAACAGAGCTCGAGCTGAGGTCATGCGGCCGACAGGGGCAAAGGTGTCAGTGTAGTCAACTCCCAGAATCTGAGAGAACCCCTTGACGACCAAGCGGGCCTTGTAGCGTTCCAGTGAGCCATCCGGCTTCACTTTCTTGCGAAAGACCCACTTGACCTGAATCGCCTTCCTCCCAGGGGGAAGGTCGACCAGCTCGTAGACTCTGTGCTCTCGGATGGCGCGAAGCTCATCCTCGCAAGCAGCTCGCCAGGCCTCAGCATCTTGCGATGAGAAAGCCTCCCTCAATGTGCCCGGGTCAGGCGCCATAGAGGGGGAACTCTGCGTGGCAAGTGCACACGCCTCAGTGTCAGGTCTGACAACTACGAGATCAGCTGCTACGTCACAGGCGATATGGAACTCGCGAGTGACCAGGTCGTGCCGTGTAGGGCACGCTGGGTGTACCTCTGAAAGCTCAGTGCGTACACTGAGGCCTAAGGCCTTTGTGCCTAGATCAACGCTCGCGATGCTGCGAGAGGAACGCCTGGGTCCGGGACCCGACGCTCGCTGAGCTCCGGAATCTAGTGGTCGAAGGCGACCATCGGGCTCACGGGAGTAACCGGAGGTCGAGGGGCGCACCTCAGGCTCACGAACAGGTACGACCACAGGGACAGGTACGACCACAGCTGGTGAGGGCTGAGACGAGGCAGCAGGAGATGCCGTGCGAGGAGAAGCGTGTGTGGGGGACACTGAGCTCGGAGGGACAGCTGGCCCGGACACTCAGACAGGAGTGTCAGGCGACGTAGGGACAGGAGTGGGCTGGGCTGGGTCAGACACCGGAGCAGGGGTGCCAGTGGACACAGGTGATGATGTAGGAGGAGGTGTGAGAGCAGCGGTACCTGTGGGGTGTACCACACAGAGGCCAGGGAACACCAAACGCGCGCGAGACGAAGATCAGCACGGTGGCCAAACCAGAGCTCGTACGGTGTAACATGATCCGGAAGCGGACCATGCGGGAGGCGGTTCCATACCCACGTCATGTAGGCGAAGCCCTCGAAGGCGAAGGACTCCAGGAGACCGCACTCAGACCACATGGCGCGGACCGCATCCTCCATGGTGCGGTTCCAGCGCTCAGAGACACCGTTATCAACCAACCTGCTGTGGGGTAGCAGGAGCGGAGACCTGGTGAAAATTCCGTGCTCAGCAAAGAAGGAGTCCATCTCACCAAGGAACTCGCCACCGCGATCCGAGCGAAAGGTATGTAACGTGTGGCGAGACTGACGCTCAGCCATCATGAGCCAGAGCCGAACCGCAAGGGCGGCGTCGCTCTTCTGACGCAGACTGTAGACCCACCGCATCCGGGTGAAGTCATCAGTCAGCGTCAGAACATACCGTCCCCTCTCGGACAGGGACTCCACCGGGAGAGGACCAAGCAGGTCCGAGTGGAGCAACTCGAGTGGCCTCAGCGCTCGGGAACGCGAATCAGGATAAGTGCACCGGTGCATCTTTCCATGAGCGCAAAAAAGACAGTCGGTCTTGGGTGGCTGCTCGAAAGAAGCCATGTCAAGACCAAGAGCGGGCTGTGTCCAGATGAGCTTCGACACAGTGTCGGAGCCCACGTGACACGACGTCGGTGAAGCAACCGCTGGTGTTCCGGGGATAGAACACCAGTGACAAAAACGCGGCCAGAGGAGGAGGGAGAGCAAGGGGAGGAGGGCCGAGCAATGTGGTACAAATCATCTACGACTGAGGCACGCACGACAATGCTACGGGTGTCAAGAGCAGTCACAGTCGCTGAATCAGCGGTATGCTCAACGGAGAGACCCATAAGAGTGGAGACACGCACAGACAGCATGCTGAGCTCAAGATCAGGCACAAACAGCACGTCAGAGAGATACAGGGGGCCACACGGACCATCAAAGCATACAACCCCAACACCGTGGACCGGTAAGGACTTACCAGAGCCTGTACGAACAGAACGGACAGTCGTGACGAGACCAAGTACCACAAAGTCACTACGAGGACACGTCATGTGGTGGGTGGCACCGGAATCGATGATCCAAGTGCCACCGGAGTCACGACTGGTGGACGTCACTGTACAACAAGCAATGGAACACTCAGCATCAGAGGGACGCTGAGCCGTTAGTGGGAAGGGACGACGTACATCACGAAGGTGAGACTCATGAATCCAGTCAGTGCAGTCAGGCACATCATCATCACATGCGGACTGTGCTCCCCCACACGTGTCATCACGAGTCACGAGGACGGACGAACAAGCAGTCTGTGACCCACTCGACGATGACAACACACTCGCACCTCCCTGAAAGCGAAGCGCCAAAAGATGACGGAGCTCGGCGATGGTGCGGTCACGTGGGTCTGGATCACTGCTGCTCGCCGGTGAGGATGCAGGAACAGCTGCAGTCTGTGTCACCGCGCGTCCAGAGGAGTGTGCGGTCCACGTGCCGGACGCCGTGCGGGCAGCATGGGCAGCCTGAAGTGCGCGAGTGATGCGCTCCCAGTCAAGCGGCTGCTGGCACTCGGTGTAGCGATGGGCACCTCCACAGTTGTAGCAGTACACGGAACGACCAATGCTACCACTGGATGACGACTGCTGCTGACCCGATCCGCGCTTCCTATTCTTCTTCTTCCCCTGGGTGGCTGCAACAACGCCCTGCATCTGCGTGGGTGTAGACGGGGTCGAAGAGGAGGAGGAAGATGAGGTTGTGATGGAGGTAGATGAGGGTGACTGCAGGAGGGAAGATGGTGGTGAGGCGAGGACTGCTGCAGCGAGGGAAGTCTCCTGATGTGCTACTGCTGCCTCGCGGGCCGACGTCACCTGGAGGAAAAGCTGGTGCACCCAAGGGAGCAGCTGCAGGGTGGCTGAGAAAGGCTCAAGAGCAGCGTCGCTATACCGTGTGAATATGTTGGTGTACTCCAGGCGAACTCCGAGCATGATCGTCCGAAGTGCCCACAGCTGTGTGCCCCCTGAGGTCCCCAGACGCGTGTAGATACGCATGGCGCGTCGCTAGTAGTCTGCCGCAGGCTCCGTTGGTCCCTGACGGAGCGAGTGGAAAGCACGAATGTGTGACGCACGCGTGGCCTGCGTCTCTGCGGCCAGTAGGGACAACGCCAGATCCCAGCCTCCACGCGGATCAGCTCCGGTGCCTGTGCCAGCCTCGCCGAGGAAGGGGCGGAAGTCAACGACAGTCTCACGTGGCATGGCGTAGAGAAGTCCTCGCATGGCCCTGGCTGCTGTCAGCACCTGTGCTGGATTTGTAGGCTGGTATGGGCTGTGGTAGTAAGGCCACACTCCCTCGGAAGTGGCCCACACCTGAAACAGGATCTCCCAGCAGTCAAATCCATCCTCACTGATGTACCGTGGAGGTGGTGCCTCAAAGTCCTTTGGCTTCCGCTCCGTGGGGAGAGCAACCGCAGGCTGAGGAGGGTGAGAGACGGGGAAGACTCCTGGAAGGGGGTGATCACCGGGGAAGTCAGGTGACGGTCGTATCGGGTACAAGGGTGGAGGTCAGATACTCGTCAGCAGCTGACGGAGGCGCTCCTTTAGGAGACGAATCTCCCGCTCCTGGGAGTCATCCTCGAAGCCCGGCATGAATGGCTCGTCGTCAAGGAGGTCCTCAGGTGGTGGGGAAACCACACCAGGAGGTGAAGCAGGCGGGGCACCTGTCACGGGCACCTAAGCCGAGTGTTGGGTGGAGGCCGCAACGCTGGCAGCTCCCTCAGAAATCCGCGAAGGAGTCGTGGACTGAGCGCGTAGGAGCTCAGTCAGCGTGCGGATCGCGTCAGTCTGCTCTCGCTGCAGACGACGCATCTCCTCCTGCTGGCTGCGCAGGTCCTCAATGGCCTGCGAGCGAGGGCTCAATACTCCTGAAGAAGAGGAGGAGGGATCACCTGGTCCCTTGTCCTTGTCGTCGGGCGAACTCATGTCGTCGCTCACTATGGGACGACAGGTCAAGTTTGCCGGATTTCAAAACCGTCTGCGTTCCTCGGGGAGTTGGAACGCTGGCAACTTTTGACTTTCCGGGTGAAAATTTGGCTAAGTGTAATGCTGACGTCAGCAAGTGGTTGCTGACGTGAGGACGACTTGATGACGTCAGCAATCAACAATGCTGACGTCAGCTCGTCCGCCCCCTTTTTTTTCTTGTCACAGTTCTGCCGCTGCGCGGTGGGGCGCGGCGGCTCCGCAGAAGCTGCGCAGCAGCTTCCGCCCAGCTGCTGCTGCAGCTGTGCTGTCAGCTGTAGCAGCAGCTGCGTAGCTGCGTGTGCAGCGGTGGCAGCAGCGGCTGCGCTGCTGCTGCTGCTGCTGCGCGCGGCGGCTGCTGCTGCGCGCAGCGCTACTGCTGTGCGTTGCAGCTGCTGCTGGCTGCCGCCGCCGCGCGCTGCTGCTGGCTGCTGCTGCCGCGCGATGCTGCTGTTGCCACTGCTACACTGCTGCTGCCGCCGCGACTGCCGCTGCTGCTGCTGTGCCGCTGCTGCTGCTGCGCTGCTGCTGCCGACGCTGCTGCTGCGCTGCTGCTGCCGACGTTGCTGCTGCGCTGCTGCTGCCGCCGCTGCTGCCACGCTGCTGTGGCGGCCGCTGCTGCTACGCTGCTGCAGCCGCCGCCTCTGCTGCTGCTGCTCTGCTGCTGCGGCTGTGGAGGGAGGGCCGGCTGCATGCACCGCAGCCGCCACGCACCTCTGTGTGGCGGTACGCGCCGCTGCTGCTGCCTCAGCAGCTGCGATCTCACGTGGTGGGTGGAGTACGTGGACGGCGACCGGCCGTCTCCAACAGGTCCCAGAAGGTCTGCTGCAGCGGTGACTCTCACTGCTGCTGCTCTGTTGCGTCTCTGTTGCGCAGCTCAGTGAGAACTGTCTCACTGCTCTGATACCAAGAGAAAGTGTGTGGAAGCTTCCTAGCAACACCAGCGTCAGAGCCTGGTCAGACGGTGACGACAGTCACGGGTCGTACACACAACGGCAAAGGTTTGGCTAGGAGACACAAGGCATAGTGTCAGAATGCTTCAATATAGCATATGCAGAGAGAAATGACAACTGACAGGTCCAGGGCATAAATACCTGCCGCGGCGCACGGCGGGTGTTGCACGCGGCAGTCCAAGAGCTGTCATAAAACCGGCCCAAAACCATTATTTTGGCCATAACTCTGCGCACACATGTCAGAATCCTACGCCGTCTAAACCTAGACGTGCAGAATCAAAAGACGGACGCAGCGACTGGTCACATGCATGCATCCATTGACTGACAGTGAGTATACAATGCAAAAACATGCAAATGGACCTCATGCCCAGTCCGCCGAAAGGTGCCTGCAAGACGTAGAAGGCACAGCAAGGAGTCCCGGTGACATCTGGGGCTCTGGAACAGTGGTCGGTCAGCTCCAGGCGGGTAGTCCGCCGCCTGTCGTCGCGCCGGTGTCACCAGGGCCGCCTGCCTCAGGGATCTGCACGAGTATGGACACGGCCGAGTGGTCACAGTAAACTGTACAGGAACGGCACAAAGCACAACACTGGCATCAACGAAGCAACGAAGAAAATGGTACACACCAACGCCATACATACGACAACCTCAACACTTAAAAAACTTGGAACAAAACCGGGAGCAAACAACGAGTCACCGGGGAGCGAGGCGATACATGCCGGTTGACCGGGCCACCCACTTGAAGTGGGCCTGGACGCCACCCAAGGATTCAATGGAATCGGTGAGCGAGCGAGCCTCAGGGTGATTCCTCACATGGCGGAACAATGGGGTTGTGTTGTCATGAGGGATCAGCAACCCAACATCACCTGTTTACTACATGCATGACTACATCACAATAACTACATTGACCACGAGTCGATGTGGATGCATGTTTCCCTATGCCACACTTTGTCCATGTCATGCTACCAAAAAACTAAGCGTGTCAATCTGGTCATTGTAACCATGCTCTCAAAAACTCTCAAACACATTTAGACTCGGTGATGTGCCCGCCACCCGTAATGTCCGATATTGTAAACCCCATGATGTGGGCAACGACGTAGTACCCGAGAGATTTGATTCTAGTCAATCACCTGTAGTGATAGTGACACTGTTGTGATTTGTGACGTTCCTGTCGACCTATACAGTTGACTATGACCACTTGGTGTTGTGCTTTGTGCCGTTCCTGTACAGTTTACTGTTACCACTCGGCCGTGTCCATACTCGTGCAGATCCATGAGGCGGGCGGGTGACACCGGCGAGACGACAGGCGGCGGACTACCAGCTTGGAGCTGGCCAACCACTGCACCAGAGCCCCAGATGCCACCGAGACTCTCTGTTGTGTCTTCTACATCTTGCAGGCGTCTTTCGGCAGACTGGCCATGAGGCCTATTTGCATGTTTTTGTATTGTATTCTCACTGTCTGTCGATGGATGCATGCATGTGACCAGTCGTAACGTCTGTCTTTTGATTGTGCACGTCTAGGTTCAGACGGCGTAGCATTCTGACATGTGTGCGCAGAGTTACAGCCAAAACAGTGGTTTTGGGCCGGTTTTTGGACAGCTCTTGGACTGCCGCGTGCGACACCCACCGTGCGCCGTGGCAGGTATTTATGCCTTGGACCTTTCATTTGTCATTTCACTCTGCATATGCTATATTGAAGCATTCTGACACTGTGCCTTGTGTCTCCTAGCAAACCCTTGCCGTTGTGTGTACGACCTGTGACTGTCGTCACCGTCTGATCAGGCACTGACGCCCGGTCAGCGG
>SZWC01001572.1:7760-20984 GCA_023375785.1 Penium margaritaceum | reverse complement strand
GATTCGACGATCGAGGGTGGGAGTTCGCTGCGTGAACCCCCACCCTCAACCAGGGTGTGCGTGGCGACGAGGGTGGGGGGTGGTATTAGCGACATGCACGCATGCGACCACAACGACGAGGACTCCAAAAAGGGTGTCGTTGGGCTTTCGACTGAACAATGTTCAGTCAGCCGCACGACGGCCCCTTTTTGTTGGGTCCTTTTTCCAGAAGTTTGAAAAGGACCAAGAAAGGGCGGGGGGGTGGTGGGTGGGTCGATGTTTGTAAAGCCTCCCTTTCCCTGTCCTGTTTTTTGAAGGGGGTACGATTTATTGAAACTTTTCTATTCTCTCAAGTCTGTCACGACTTTGAACTTGGCCCATCTAAGACGTAATAGCGAGCCCCTCCCCCCTGCCTGCGCCTAGAACGATGACCCTCGCACCCACGAACTGTGTTTGGGCAGGGGTGACCATTTTTTAAATGTTGAGTTTCTCTCAATTGTCTATTAGTAGGAAAGGATGTTTTCCTTTTTTGTTTTACAAACTAAAACAGAATCGAGATAAACTCTGTTGCCAGTCACGACAACAAAGGGTACTTTCTTTGGTAGCGTGTTTTTTTTCATGTGCGGTATACCGAGTACCACGGTACACAGTATGTACTGTGGTAGTACAGCAATACCGGTCCTACCGTGGGCGCGGTACCGGTATCGGCATTAACCTCCAGTGGAAGTAGGATACCACAGTATTGGGTATCGCGGTACACGAGTATCGCGGTAATCCAGTACTGCGGTACCAGATACCGCGGTATTGCAGCCCTGGCAGCAGCAGGTGACACCTGCATCAGGCGGCAGCCACCAGCAGCTGGTGGCATTCGCACCAGCAGCGGCTGCAGTAGGCCACAACCGCGGCAGGCGGCGGCTGGCAGTAGCAGCAGCAACACGCAGCAAGAGCAACGAGCAACACCGCTGCGCAGCGGCGACGGTGACGGCGGGCAGCAGCAATGTGCAGCAGCAACAGCATTGAGCAGTAGGAGCAGCATCATATGGTAGAAGCAGCGCAATAGAGCAGCAGCTGAGCAACAGTGCACGGCGGTAGCAGCACGCAGCACCCACTACATGCAACAATTACAGCAACAGCATGCAGTTGCACTGCAGTACAACAGTAGTGCGCATCTGTTGCCACAACTGCGCAAGCAACTGCGCGGCTACTGTTGCAGGTGCTGGTGCAGTAGCAGTAGCAGCCGAGGGGAAGCTGCTGCAGAGCTTCCGCGCAGTGTCTGCGCGGTTGCTGTGAAGGTGCCGCCCGTTGCGCACCGGGAAAACAACCGCGAGGGTTGTAAAAAAAAGGCGAAAGGAGGGGAGCTAACGTCAGCATTTTTCTTGCTGACGTCATCAGGTTATGCTGACGCTAGCAACCACCTGTTGACGTCAGCACTTTGTCAAATTCTTGGTATGAGAGTTAAAACTTGCCAGCATTTCAACTGCTCGATAAACGTTGACATTTGCAATCCGACCAAGTTGACATCTTGGCCCATAATGAGCGGTGACATGGCTGCGTCCGGTGATAAGGGAATGAGGATACTAGATCCCTCTTCTTCCTCCTCTAGGGTCACGAGCCCACGCTCGCACGCTATTGAGGACCTACGAAGCCAGCAGGACGAGATGCGTTGCCTATAGCGGGAGCAGACTGACGCTATCCAAACACTCACTGAGCGTCTTTGGGGTCAGTCCACGGCCCCACGGCAGACCTTTGAGGGAGATGCCGGTGTCGCTCCCTCTACTCAGCAGTCAACTCCAGCACCAGAGACAGGAGCTAGATGTGACCCGCTACCTCTTGATCCTTGGGATGAGGATCCAGATATGGCAGGCATGGAGGGCGACTCCCTCAAGCGTGAGATTTGTGTGCTTCAGGAGTGTTTTCACCAGCTCTAGACGAGCTCTTGACCCCCACACACATCTTGTTTTCCCGAGATTCGGTCGTCACCTGACCTCCATCCTAGCGACTTCCCTCTTCCGAGTGTCTTCCCCATCCCTCATCCTTCCCAGCCTGTGGTTGCTCTCCCTATGGAGTGGCAATCCAAGGACATCGAGACACCGCCCCCACGGTATGTCAGCGAGGACGGTTTTGACTGCTAGGAGATCCTTTTCCAGGCTTGGGCAACTTAAGAGGGAGTGTGGCCCTACTACCACTGTCCGTATCAGACTATGGACCGAGCGTAGGTGCTGACAGTGGCTAAGGCGATGCGCGGACTTCTTTACGGCATTCCGCGTAAGACCGTTGTCGAATTCTGCGCGTTCCTTGGCGAGGCCAACATAGGCACCGGTGCTGATCCACGCGGGGGCCGGGACCTGGCATTATCCCTCCTTGCTGCAAAGACGCACGCCACCCGCACTGCTCACATTGGTGCCTTTCACTCCCTTTGCCAGGGGCCTTCCGGGCCTGCAACCGACTACTGTCGACGCGCCATGCGCATGTGCACGTGCCTTGGGACCTCAAGAGGTACACAGCTGTGAGCGCTCCAGAGGATCATGCTCGGTGTTTGCCTTGAGCACACAGACATCTTCGCAAGGTAGAGCGACGCCGTGCTCGAGCCTTTTTTGGCCTCACTACTACTTCGTCCCTGGGCACACAAGCTCTTCCTCCAGGTGCCTTCCGCCCGTGAGGCAATCGTGGCTCATCAGGAGACTCCCCTTGTTGTACCAGTTGTCGCATCACCACCGACGCCCCTCCTGCAGTCTCCTTCTCCATCCTCTGTCACGTCCTCCTCTTCCTCTTGCACCCTGATTACACCAACTCAGACACAGGGTGTCACGGTAGTAGCATAGGGGAAGAAGGGACAACGGAGGCGCGGCTCAGGCCACCAACAGTCACAGCAGCAGCCCTCATTGGGTACTAGCACTGGACTCTCTGTTTATTACAACAACTATGGAGGCGCTCATCGATACACCGAGTGCCAGCAGCCGCTCGACTGGGCGCGCATTACTCGTGGGCTTCAGGCTGCGCACACACTACGGTCTATGTCAAGCAACACATCCTCCGGGCCCGTGGCGACCACGACTGCAACAGTTCTCGCTTTACCATCGGCGAGCAGCGGCAACCCAGACCCACGTGACCACACCATTGCCGAGCTCAGACACCTTTTGGCGCTTTGCTTCCAGGGAGGTGCGAGTGTGTTGTCACATCAGGGTGGTTCACGGACTGACTGTCTTTCTACTTTTGTGGCTCGAGATGACTCGTATGGGAGGGGGCACAGTCACCATGTGATGATGATGGGCCTGACTGTACCGATTGGATTACTGAGTCTCACCTTTGTGCCCTTCGTCGTTCCTCCCCACCTACTTCCCAGCTTCCGTCTGAGGTCGAGTATTCCATTGCCCGTTATACAGTGACGTCCTCCAATCGTGATTTTGATGGCACTTGGATCATCAATTCCGGTGTCACTCATCACATGACATGTCGTTGTAGTGACTCTATTATTCTTGGCCTTGTTCCATCTGTTTTTTCTGTTTGCACAGGCTCTTGTCAGTCCTTGCCAGTCCAGGGTGTTGGGGTCGTGTGTTTTGATGGTCTGTCTGGCTCCCTGTATCTTTCCGAGGTGCTTTTTGTGCCTGACCTTGAGCTTAGATTGCTTTTTGTACGTGCCTGCACACTGATGGGACTCTCTGTGGAGCACACTGCAGAGTCTGCGACGGTGAATGCTATTGACACTTGTAGCGTTGTTCTTCATGCCTCTGTTGTGGATGACCTGTATCATGTCTTTTAGACTTCTACTCCTTGCTCCCCCTCCCCTTCAGCTCGTGTTTTTTTCACTGGTATTTTGTCTCCTGAGCACCAGCGATTGCTTCATCCCCGTCTGTGTCATGTAGGCTCCGACAATGTATTGAAGCTCATTCGGACACAGCCCGTCCTTGTTCTTGACGCGGCTTCTTTCAAGAAGCCGTCCAAGACCGACTCTCTCTTCTACGCTCAGGGTAAGATGCATCGTTGCACCTACCTTGACTCCCGTTCTCACACACTTCACCCTCTCGAGTTAGTCCATTTGGACCTTCTTGGTCTTCTTCCTGTCGAGTCTCTATCCGATCGGGGTTGATACGTCCTGACCTTGACTGATGACTTCATCTGGATGCGGTGGGTTTACAGCTTGCGCCAAAAGAGTGACGCTGCTCTTGCGGTTTGCCTCAGGCTAGTGATGACTAAGCGTCAGTCCCACCACACGCTGCATACCTTTTGCTCGGATCACGGCGGTGAGGTTCTTGGCGAGATGAACAGTTTCTTCGCTGAGTACGGGATTTTTCACCAGGTCTCTGCTCCTGCTACTCCTTAGTAGAACGGTGTTTGTGAGCGCTAGAACCGCACCATGGAGGATGCGGTTTGCGCTATGTAGTCTGAGTGTGGTCTCCCGGAGTCCTTCGATTTAGAAGTATTTGCCTACATGACTTGGGTCTGGAACCGCCTCCGACACGGTCGCTTTCCGGACCACGTCACACCATATGAGCTTTGGTTTGGCCACCGTGCTGATCTGCACCTTGCTTGCGTCTGGGGATCCTTGGCTTCTGTGTGGTACACCGAGGACCAGTAGGGGTCCAAGGTCTTACCGCGGGGTCACTTGTGTGCCTTCATAGGCATCTCCCCACGGTCAAAGGTATGGCGCTTTTGAGATCCTGCTCATCGTGGCATCGTTGAGTCACGCAACGCGCTCTTCTTTGAGTTCCTCACCTATTGTGAACAGACATCGATCACGTCGCTATCCGTCATGCATGTTCCTACGTGCGAGGTTTCTTGATGGATGGGGGGGGTCTACGCCTGCGAGCACCTCTCCCCAGGTTGATGTGTCCGTTTGAGCTCCCTCAACTTCTCGGTCTTCGGCTCTTGATGACCCAAAAATCATTGCTGTTGGCCCAGAGACCTCTCCAGCATAGTCGGCTTCTACCCCTTTTCCCTCGCACCCCACTGGTACCCATGATCCTGTACCTGTCTATGCTCCTGTGACCATACGTTTGTCCACCTATTCTCCTACCTCTGTGTGTGGTCATGCCTTACCTGCTCCTACTGTCACATCCATTCCCGTGTCTTCCATAAACGCATCTCCTCACAGGGCATCACCAACTCTCAGGGGTTTCCCAACAGAAACCAGATGTAGTCTATGCAGGAATACCATCGGCCAGCCAGTCCACTTCTCACTCTTCAGCCAGAGAGGAGCCTCCACCCAAGCACGATGACAAGGAGGACAGAGAGGAGAGAGGTGCACATCCACATGTGAGTGAGATCTTTGTATTTGATAATTGGCTTCGTGAGGAGTGTCCTCCTAGTGGATGTCCATGTGAGGGGGAAAAAATGATGTTGAAAACCGTCTAAATCACGCATGGAGGGGACCAGACACATGGACAAATAGACTCTTCCGTCAAACTTTGACACAACTCACCACGAGTGCAATGTGTAAAAGAAATTCCATTGTAGTACACAAAAAAACATTGAGGAACACAAGACATGCACTGTAGGCCAATGAGAGCAGCCTCAGATTCCGCACGATCTCTGTGTTGGATGTTCCTCGTAGTTGGGGTATTTGTGGGTACTGCTTGCTGGTGCTTTTGTATTGGAGCTGAGTCCACGCAAGATGTCGGCGAGCCTGTCATGAAAATACCAATGTTGCTATCAATTAACATCATGGGTTACTCGGCCATTAGTTTAGGACATGCAAGAATCGATTCCTTTGGTAGCGGGGCCTTATAGATATCTAGCATGGTACAAGGCGTCAACCAGACATGAGAATACAAGGATGATGTTTTTTGTTTTTGAGTCTTTGAAACAGGGACCTACCATTTTTGTGGTTCAAACTCGTCAGTTTGTGTGCAAGCAAGGTGCAAGCAATGGAGCTTGGATAAGTTCACCCTAAGAAAATTAATGTCATGTCAATTTCAATGGCCATCTTCAATTGGTAAAACAAGTTACTAATCAGGCAAAGATTGGAGGGTTATGTGTTACCCCCACCATCGTTTGAATCACAATCAAGAAATTTGCCTTTTCTTTAAACTCGCAAACCCCCATTTGTGGATTTGGGATTTTCTATGTTTGCACTCACTCTGCCCACACAAACATAAAACCTTACATATGCAAATTGGAGTTTGTAAGTAAAACAAAATGCTAATTGCTCTATCACAATCAAGTAACAACACCTTTTTTATGTATTACTTTTGGAGGGGAAAACCCATTTTTACCTATGAAAACCACACTCAACCCTAACCTAAACAACACTTGGACTTGTATGGCTTCCCTTTTGCGTTGGCTCCTATCGGGTCCTGCGAAAGCAGAGCTAGGTAGGTTCCTTTCCAAAGCATGGGTGTTTTAGAACCCCCATTCAAACCCCTTGCAATACGTTATAAAAATGACACAAACCTTTATATAGAGAGGTTTGTGATGTTTCTTTGATGTCTGGAAATTTCATCATGTTCATGGCGGATTCCATGCAGCATTGACATAACGTGCTTTCTATGTACTATGTTTTTATGCATGCTTGTGAGATATGGCGTTGAAAAAGTGTAAAAGTTTTGAATTTCAACATGGCGTTGATATTGTACAAAGCATAGATGTTTCGGCATTCTCGAGACATGTGTAGATACATGGCCACCTTCCTTCATGAAACATCAACCGCATCATCCTCGAAGTTATACAATAAACTTTGGGATAAACATGCATTTGGTAACATGTTGTATTGGCATACTGACCCCATCGATTTGTAAGACAAAAGAAGTGCTATGATAACCTTGAGCATGATTCCAACTATACATGTTAGAATCTACCACCTTACACCTACACTGAGCATGTTGGAACACTATGATGACATCCAACGAGAATCGTTTTACACCACAATCATACAATTATAAAATGTAGTAATAACCTTGTGCATTGGACTCTAAAGCTTACACCTGGTTTTGAAATTTGTACCAAGATTTGAATTCTTTCGTTTTTGTCTGGAACTAATCTTTACTACGATATGTTTAGGATTATAGCTCAGGCCGAGGAAAGGACATGCTTGAATTTCAACAATTATGTTAGTGATTGTAGGTCATGAAATTTTGACCACTAGTTGGATGCATTAGTAAATCATATTAACTCAATAAAACTATGAAGCAGTGAGGATTTAGGAGCTCGATGAGGAGATGGATAGAGCTTCCAACTATGCCATATCCCTATGAAGTCCCCACATTATGTTGTAGATGTCAAAGTCCTCCGATGACATCATCCTATGTATGACACATTTACATCTCACGTTATTTGCTCTGAGTATTATCATTGAAACCTCAGTTTGTATTTTGGCCTTTTCAACTTTGGGTTTAGCTCGTTCAACCACAGTCAAAAGACTTGGGTCATCGCCTACTTGCGGATGTTTGAAGGCTCATGATGACTTCGGTAGGAAATGTTACTTCAAAGTCTTAGAAATGATGATGGAACATACTTTCTTTTTAATAATTGTAAGATAATGGAAATTGGTTAAAAAATGTATTGCAAACAATAAGCATTTGAAAACACTTTAACTTCATATGCATAACAAATTCAGCTTAGAAATCTTTCAATGGTACACGTTACTTTGCAATCAGCTTCAAGAATGTTGAAGATGGTGTATGAATCCTAGTGGGAGGTATTTTCAGCCTAGACCATTCATGAAAACAAAAAAAGGATAGTGTATGAATGTGTTTTTATGTGAAAGATCCTTTGATGTTGTACACCAATATGTGGTCGCACATGGCCATTGATGAACATATTAATCACATGTAATTGTTTATCAATACTGAATGTGTCTCTGTCTATCGGCAAGAGATGTCAATATCTACCATTGATGACATCAAACAAGGTTTGTTCTTGTGTTTAAGTCTTATGAGGTCCTATTCCTTCTTTTGTAGACAGTGGTATACTATGAAGACTTGGTATGTTCATTACCATAGAGCATACACCTAGGTCCTCCAATATTTTCCCCCTACAATAATGACTAAAGTTATGTATGAAATACTCATGAAATACAGAACATGTGCAATGAAATACACACTTTTTGTACATGTCTCACGTGAGAGTGTATGTGAGAGTATGTGCTCTCTAAAGACTAGTCCTTTGTGTGTGGAGTGGACAATCACAGTAGAAAGGTAGAATTGGCAATGTTCTAGAATGAGAGTTGGTGAAACATGGGTTGTTCACAATGAGCAATGTAAAAGGCATTTGAACTGTCCAGCCAAATAGTCCTAGCCTCAACATTGTACTCTCCTAGCTTTTTATAACAAGCTACTTCCATCTTCACTCGATGCTCTACTTGCACCTAATGGTTGGTGTGAGAAATCTCTGGCCATGGACTTGCCGAGATTGACGATCATTCTTCACCCATGTGCTCCAAGAAAATATGTGCACGTTGCTTTGACGGACCCCTACATTTCCTTATTGCCTCTTGTTGGTGAATTCAGTTTTCCTGTTCTACATAAAAACCAGTGGTATTACAAATGTCGCATGGTCACAGTCATCATTTTTTTACCTTCGCCATCGACCATGGCAATTTTCTAGCATTCTCCTCCAAGTGTGCTCCTCAACAAATAGCATATCCATGATGTTTTTTGCCAAGATGGTGAAAGCCACCCTTGTCTATTATGTTTATAATGCCATACAAAGCTATGAGTAAACCGCGTTTTGGCATGTGTGGTACACTAATGCTTGCTTGCTCGCTTGCTTGCTTGCTTGCTGTTTCCCCCTCCTTAAATCCGCAATCAAGCAGAGTGAAGATTGACCGGATGCAGAATAAACGAAATTCAAAAAACATGTCTAGATAACCCTAAAGCTTGGACAACCTCACAGATTTCTCTAAAAGAAGGGAACCTTTTATGTTCACCACCTAGTCAGAGGCACAACATCCTTGCCTGCATGCCACAATGCTGGAGAACAGTGTTGGTTAATCCAATGTTTTGTTTGGCTTCTCGTTCTCATTAGTTGTGCTGAGGCAGGTACCCTATTGAGCATACTAGAAACTCATGCCAACGTCCCCTCCAGCGGTCCACTAGAAGCATTCTACAATCAACACCTCACCTCCTTCAATCTGGATTGTAGGATGCGGAGCTATGTCACAATGCTAGAAGAAGTTGTTGGGATCACAGTAGTCACAAAGTGGGGGGATGTGGAACTCCAAATGGTTGGTGTCACAAGGCTGACGCTCGTGCTTGTAAGACATAGCTGATCCTTTCTCCAAAATACCAAACAAACCTACTCATCATAGCTTAAGCTTCAAGATTCCAACTCCCATGAGTTATACGTTGGCAAAGTTCAGCATCATTGGATCACTCACATTAAAATCCTCTACAAAGTGATGTTAAAGTGGCAATGAAATCTCTTGCTTCTATGTCTTCAATATCCGTTTACACACCATGGCCCTTGTGGTTTCAAACCTGGGAGTAATCTGCTAAGGAATCAAAAGAGAGGTTCTTGTAGTAAGGGAGGCTAGGCTTAGAGGATCGTGGCTGTACACCACCTCAAAAGATGAATTTCTTGTTGACACGGACACCGTCAAGTTGTACGCATATTTTCCAGTTTGAGATTCTCCTCCCTATCTGGTGGGACCCTGCTCTACACTAGCTACTCGAAGGTTTGATTTGTACACTATGTTTTTACATCGCTCTATGCATAGTATGTAGTGATCAGCTGTATCCATGTTCTTAGCTTCCCCAAGAGATTCCTCCAGAATTGTTGAGTGAAGCGTAGATCAAAATTTGCGACTACTTTCTATAGCAACCCATGTAACGTAACATGACCAAGACGGATTTAAGTTATCCAAACGCTAAAGATGCTCTCTAGACACGCACTGAAATGTGCCATGTTTGAGAATCTATCAACCACAACCAACACCATGTTGTTGCCCCGGTTTGTCCTAGAAAATCTGAAGATGCAGTAAAAAAGATAGTTTTGCATTGTCGTTATGGTATAGGAAATGGTTATAACTTGCATGGTGGATTGTTCCCTAGTGCCTTCATAGGTTTTCACATATCACACCATCTCACAAGCATCTTGTAGACATTCACACTTAGCAAACACCATTATTCTTGTGCCTGGTTCATGAGCGTCTTGCAAAGCCAGTTTAGAAGGTTTGGATGTCACATACACATCTTGGTTTCAGCCACTGCTTATGTACCTTCACTTTTTTGGGTCCGTGTAAAGACTTCTGTCGCTCAAGATATGCTCATGGAAATCCATTGCCAACTTCTTAAACTCACTTGGAGAGCTTAGAAAACCAGTTATATCTTTGAAGTATGTCCAACACCTTCTAAGCATGTTACTCATGATCTTCCAATTTCTAAGAGTGGGTGTGCTTTTGTCAAGGAGCACCACCATGAAGTAGTTTACGTGAGGGTATAAGCTCTTATTCACGAGGCTCTAAAATACCGGTAGAGCATTGGTCAATTGATTTGTATTACGAGACATTCAAAATTGTTGTACTACATCCCAAAAAAAAATTCTCCACATCCTGCTCTTCAATTTGGATGTGATTGTACCCAAGTGCAAATTGATCTTGTTATGAAAATTTTCCATCCTCATTTGATTAATAGCTCTTCAATACTACACAAAGGATACATGTTCTTGATTGTTAAGTTTTGAAAGTTCATTTTAGTCCATGCATTTCAGCAACTCCCCTTCCTTTTCCTTTAAGAAGAGGGCCGCTCTAGCATACAATGACAATGACGGCCCGATGAACCCCTATGTTGGTAGTTTCTCAAACTAGTTCTTTAGCTTGCTCAGTGTGCTGCCGCTTATGCTACAAGCAAAATGTACCATTGGATTTGCACCAAGAACATGTGCAATTGTGTATTTTTTTTTCTCGGGTGGTGTACCCTCTTGAAACTAAATTGGAGGCACATAAGTGTAGCTCTCTTCCACTTTATTGATACATATAGACAACTCTATTACTAGTGGTTAATCATGATATCGTGTGTCTTGCTTTGCTTCTGCTAGTAAAATATCTACCTCTTTGGTGTCTCCTTCTTCCACATCCACAAAGGAAAGTTTGGTCCCCCTTGTTTTTATCAGGCTTTAACTGCATGTACTGTAGCTTCGGTACCATTCATTTATAATGTTCCAATTCCCTGTCCACAATGACAAGAAAATCAAATCCTGATTTTCTGTTCTTTATCGGGCTGAGTACCTTATCCATGGGAAGATTCAGAACTACGCCCGGTAATGTCCCAAAATGGTGTCGTAGTCATCCATTGAGCACTTGAAAAAACTTCATCTCGTGCAACAGCTTGCTTAGAAGGACCCCCAGAGGTTTGAAAAGAAATCCACACTCAGGATTACCTTCTACAAACGTGGCCTTACAGGGCTTTTAAGGTAGCCGTGGTAGCCTTATCCTCATTTTCTGACTGTCACTGAAAAACATGTGCGATATGTCTTAATCCAATAAACACCTCTCTATCGATGGGTGCTGCACTCCTCACTATACATAGAAATAGTAAAAATTTCAACTCAAAGGAGGATCCATGGAATTCTCCTGCCTTATTTGCTCCACAACAATACACTTGAAAGCTTGCTAATTTGAAATGCAATCTCAAGGCCATTGTTCGCTGATTTGGAAGAATAATTTCCTATATCTGGCTATCCTCCACTTACTTTTGGTTGTCACTTCCTTGCTACATCTTCAATTTTTTCTTGTAATGTCCAGGCTATCCATAGCTCCAGAACATCCCACCTTATAGCTTGCTGTTTTGCTATAATCCCTCTCTAGCATCGATCTCCAGGAGATCAGTGTCTTCATGTTGCTGGCAAAAGAAATTGACCAACTTTTCAAGAAAACTACCATGATGGTACTGTATTGTGTTGGTGTGCTGTGCAAACACCACGGTTTCTTAGAACTCAATGATTTCATTGAGTGTTAATGCATTAAGATATAATCTCATGATGTTGTCTTTGGCCCACTTATGTCTTGGAATTTGAGAACAACACCAAGAAACAAAGCGTACAATTATGGAACAAGCCAGTCTTCTTTAGTTGCCTTTACTTCATACGTGTAAGCATGGGGGATTCACAATATCAAAAAAACGTGAGATTCTTAATCGAACACTCCCATTTGTTGGCAGGCAAGCTTCAGCTTGCTTCGTGCTCGGCTGTCCTTTTATGCCATGTTGAATAGCCATGTTCTTACCTCCACCTCTAGTTGCACGTAAACTCAGCTACTTCAACCACTCTAATGCTGCTTCTTGAATGACACATGTATAGCATTGTCCTCTTGAGGATGACCTAGAGATTCAAGTTAATTATTTCTGACAGAAACCTAGGTCTATATGTGTGCTCACTTGAGAGAGGGATTAAGCAATCCCAGAGCATTAGGCTCTGGGCTCAGCGGAATCCTTGACCAAGCCGCCCAAACCTGCCGGGCGTTAGACCCATCCCGCCAGCTAGTAATATGCCAATCAAGCTACTTGTTCTCCAATTTGGGAGCTCCCACATGCTATATGAACAAATGTACTGTATGCTTTGTGGCATACATATGATTATGTGGTTGTAGAGTTACAAAACATTCTCGTAACATTAATGTAACAATACAAAGAATGGTAACAATCTAGGATGAAGTGTGATATCTTTGAAGAGCATGAGAGTCATCCATCGTCTTTCACGCACGCATGATGGGTCATGTAGATACTCTTCAAACAAAGATGGCATCTCTATAAGTTGGCACTTGTGTTGGCTTTGAAATCCAGTGCATCCCCCCTCCCCCTTTTTACCAGCCTCTTCTTGATTTGGCGGATTCCGTGCCTCTTTCATTTTGATTTTGGTATAGCTCCTGTAGCCCTTTTGCACACCACGTGGCTATGGCTCTAATATCATGTTAGTGTGTTTGCTCTACCAAGATTAGTCTTTTGTGTGTGGAGAGTACAACAAAAACGAAGAGATCTACTTGGATGTTTTCTTAAACCAAAGCAATACAAAAAAACTTTATTTTATGAGAGTATACAGGGTGTTTATACTAGTAAGACGGCTAGTATTGCTCTCAGCCTGCAAATCTCCTAGCTTGCTATGACGAGCTACTTACACTTATACTCAAGGCCCTACTTGCTAGTGCGAGCGTGAATAAATCCAACTCGAGGATGGGTCTTGATCCCTTCGCTCTTATGTTTTGGACTGGTGATGCTTCAATAGGCCAGCGCATTCACTCGATACCTTTAAGCGGAGGGTGTAATCATTGTTGTGCATGACACCATTGGTACTATTGTTATCGCATGGTCGCAATAT
>SZWC01001571.1:253316-278847 GCA_023375785.1 Penium margaritaceum | reverse complement strand
TGCCCGCCTGGTGGAGATCCTTGTCCAATGGCTTTGTAAGCATGTCAGCCCGGTTCAGCTTGGTGCCGACATACTCCAGCTCCACTGTCTGCTTGTAGACCAAGTCCCGAGCATAGTGGTAGCGGATTTCAATGTGCTTTGTGCGCCTGGACAGAGCTGGGTTCTTGGACATATCAATCGCGCTCATGTTATCAATCTTGACGATTGTCGCCATTGCCTGTGGTGCCTTCATATCAGAGAGCAAGCTGCGAAGCCACTGCACCTCTTTACACACCTTAGCCAATGCAATGTACTCAGCTTCGGCTGTTGACAGAGAGACACACTCCTGCTTGCGACTCGCCCAACTGACAGCACCTCCATTTAGCATACACACAAAGCCGGAGGTGGATTTTCTGTCGTCAATATTGCCTCCGCAGTCAGCGTCGGTGTAGCACATGAGACGGAGTGACGCGGATCCATCGATGCCTCCAAACTGGAGTCCCACATGTTGCGTCCCCTTAAGGTAGCGCATGATGCGCTTCATAGCCTGCCAGTGCAGTGGACCAGGATTGGCCACAAACCGGCTCACCTGCCCAACAGCATGGGCTATATCTGGCCGGGTGGTGACCATGGCATACATCAGATTGCCCACTGCAGACTGATATGGGATGCCCAGCATATCAGTTTTCTCCGCTTCGTTGGATGGGGACATGGAGGTGGAGAGTTTGCACTCCGAGCTCATGGGTGTGCTGGCAGGTTTGCAATCTGCCATGTCGTATCGTTTGAGGATGGATTTGATGTATTTTGTCTGGTTCAGGCTGATGGTACCTGCTGCTCTGTCGCGCTTGATGGCAATTCCAAGATAGAAGTCAAGAGGACCCATGTCCTTCATCTCGAATCTGCTACTCAGCTGCCCCTTGAGATCGTCTAGCAGGTGCATCGAAGAGGAGCACAGAATCAGGTCATCAACGTACAAGGCGACCAACATAGTCCCTTTGTCACTCTCATGCACGTACATCATAGGGTCATTGTTGCAGTGCATGAAGGACTCCTTGGCCATGAACGTGTCCAGCTCCTGGTACCAAAGCATTGGCGCTTGTTTTAGCCCATAGAGTGCCTTCACCAATTTGCACACCTTGCCCTCAGGAGCATCAACCCCCTCCGGAACCTCCATCAACACCTCGTTGCCAAGTTTCCCGTAAAGGAAGGCTATCTTGACATCCATCTGGTGGACCTCCATGTTATCGGCAGCAACAATGGCGAGCATTGACCGAATGGAGGCAAACGTCACAACTGGAGCAAAGGTCTCATCGTACTCTGCGCCAGGCTGTTGGGAGAATCCCTTTAGAACCATCCGTGCCTTGTACTTGTCTATTTTGCCATCCTGTTTCCTTTTTACTTTCAGCACCCACTTGGACCCCACAACGTGAGCCCCGGCAGGTCTGTCCACCAGCACCCATGTCCCATTCTCGTCAATGGAGCTGAGTTCACTGTGAATTGCTTCGTCCCACTCTGCTTTGTCAGGCCGAGTGAGTGCCTCTGCAACAGACGTTGGCTCCTCTTGAACCAAGAATCAATAGTTGAAGCCTGTCCATTCACCTCTATCTCCGTCGTAATGCTGTCGAGGTATTTTGAGGCGTGAACTCTAGAACCTGCTGGCTGGTGTTGTTGATGTGGAAGCTGGAGGTCTGGTTTGTCGTTGATGATGGGAGAGGCATCCTCCTCATGTTCCGGAAGATCGGATACGTCGGAATCAGAGTCTGATTCCTTTGAGTCATCTTCATGAGCTCCTCTCCCTGTTGCAAAACCTATCCCATGCCATTATGCTGGTGCTTCGTCTCCCTCTTCAAGGAGAGTGAGCCACTCTCCCGGTTTTGGAGTGTTCTCGAGTTCGAGATGCTCTCCCTTACTCAGAGATGTTTCATGGAAATCCACGTCTTTGCAGCGGATGAACTTCTTGGTTCCTTGGTCCCACAGTCGATAAGCTTGGTGGGCGATGTCAAAGCCAATGAAAATGCACTTGCGTGCTCTTGGATCGAGCTTTCCAGGGCCCTCACCGGCCTGAACCTTGGCAAACCCGGTGCAACCGAACACTTTGAGATGGGAGGCGTCCAGCTTCCTTCCTGACCATGCTTCTTGAGGCGTCTTCAAGTGTTGTGTCTGCTTCTTCTTACCTCTCCTTCGCAGAGCTGCTGCAGGAGTGAGGTTCACAAGGTAGGTAGCCGTACATGCTGCTTCAGCCCAGAACCTAGGAGGAAGCTTGGCGTCAAAGAGCATGCACCTTGTCATGCCTAGGAGCGTCTGGTTCATACTCTCTGCTACACCGCTGCTTTGAGGTGAGAAGGGCGTAGTTTTCTGGTGTTCAATGCCCTGTGTCTTGAGCCACTCCTAGCAAGCTTTGTACTCTCCCCCGTTGTCCATCCTTAATGCCTTCACCTTCTTTCCACTCGGTCGCTCAACCATAGCGACAAAGGCCTGCAGATTCTCCTTCACCTCACTTTTCTTTTTGAGAAAGTATATCCAGTCTTTGCGGCTGTTGTCATCGATGCATGTGAGGAAATATCTGCTGCCTCCATTTGACGGTATGCGAAAGGGAGCACATACGTGAGAGTGGACGAGATCAAGAGGTGCGAGAGCAAGCGTGCCATTGCGCTTGAAGGGTTTCCTTTTCGCCTTGCCTTGAAGGCATGGCTCACACATGATCTCCGCTCCCTCCACCTCATCACCTAGCTCCATCCCACGCACTAGCTCCTCCTTTCCCATGAGCTCCAATGTGTGATGAGCCACGTGCCCAAAGCGCCTGTGCCACGGGTTCTCAGAGGATGTGCACAACCTGTGTTTGAGGCCGCTGTAGGCTGTTGGTGAGAACAGGAAACTGTTTTCCCTGTTCACGTTGGCCGTTGTAAGCAGATGTAGGCTGATGTAGGCTGATGTAGGCTGATGTAGGCTGATATCAGCTCCCAAGGTAGAAAGGTGCAGATGTGTTGCATTCCCCTCCTGCTGATGTTGCCCTGCAAATAGAGAAGTTGGGTGAGAGCGAAGGCGCTCTCACTGCTTTTGACCTAGCGGTTGTGTGCGTGAATCTTCCCTAACCAGAGGAGTGGGCCCATAAGCCTTTGTTAGCTACTGAGCTAACCACCTCTGGCAGAGAAGCCGCAAATCCGAAAAGCTCACAAAGGTTTTTTGGCCTTCTTCCTTTGTTGACATATTTCATGCATCCCAAACTTAATCAGGCATACACTTCACCTTCAAGAGTACCAACGCCTTAGCATTACATCTCAAGAAGAGCTCAAGTCGTCAATACGCAAGAGACTATCAAGCAAGGGTGAATTGATAAGCATGCAAGACAAGTCCTTTTATAGCTGTCTGTCCAGTCCTAGAACTCAAAAGCACATTCCTGAGAAGTGGCTTGACCCTGCCACATCACCAAGAGACTTGCGCTATGGGCTTGACACCTAAGCATCTTTGTGCCAAGGTGACTAATCAGCCGTGTTGCTTCCCACAAGCTACGGACTTTCTTTCTTGGAAGCTTCCATAACAACCAAGATGTGCATGGAGCCAGGATCGAACTCATGACCTCTCACTTGGCCAAATCAACAAAATGGCCAAGTTAACCACTCACCTACATGGTGTACTCACAGGTCATATCTCACATGAGACAGAGCATAGTTGAGTCACCCTACAACAAATCCAGGGGTCATACCTCCACAAGGGGCAGAGCGTTCCTGATCCGTCGTACAAGACCGAATAAGGGGCAAACATATTCAACAGAAGTGAGAGTGCCAGATAGTGAGTCATCAAGATTGTTAGAGAAAATGAATACTTTCAATCTCCATTTAAACATGAACACGTGCATGGCACTTGGAGCTACGGTCCAACTTGTCGGTCAGCACGGCTAGCAGCCTCCTCCCTTTAGGCTGGAGCATCCGCACAACCATGCTGGGCGTCCCCAACCTCCCATGGTCGCAGTCCATGATGTGTGGTTTCTTGGCTTCACAACTCTTTGAATCTAGACCTGTACGGATTAGTGGATTCCATAGGAATCTTTTGGCACGGAGAAGAAGTTGTGCCAGACTTGGGAGACCTTCGAGCAAAGATTATCTCTGAGTTCCATGACCCATCGGTCGTAGGTCATGCGGGACCTCCAAAGACCGGACAGGCACTCTTAGACCAGTTTTGGTGGCCAGGATGGAGTGTCGATAATCGTAAGTATTGTATAACATGGAAATGATGTCTTCAAAATAAGGCTAGTAACAAAAAACCTGTTGGTCTCCTCCAACAGCTTCCCATCCCTAGGACTCCATTGGAGTGCGTCAGCATGGACTTCATTACTGGTCTTCCCACGGCCCATGGCCACAATGCGTAACAAGTGGTTGTGGTTTTTGAAGACAAAACCTTTGTAGTGGATAATCTCTCAAGGTGGTCGTCGCGGAGGTACAGGTGGCTCTGGTGTTTATACAGTTGCTGTTGCAATGGCCATAAAACACCCACCGACCTCAATGATTGCTTTGATTTCCATAGGATGTCGACTCAAGGGACCAGCCACGTTGATGCATCCTGGGTGATACTCCCATGTGAACGAGAATTAGCTCAAGTGTTTGCTCCAACATGCCTGCCGTCTTGACATGTTTGGTTGCATTTGGAAAAACACCAATGGATTGTGGTCAGCCACGGTTGTCACACCCCTCTAGCACCCTCGAGGTAGCAGCACCACATCTTGAAGGCATGTACCACCATGAGAAGCTCTTGATCCCCAATTGTATACCGTGTCTTGGCAAGAATGAGATTTTTTCTCTCATACACAACTGGATGACCATTCTACATGAGGACTACTCCAAGCCCTACTAGTGATGCATCAAATCGCACCTCCCACGGTTGCGATGGGCCGGGAAGAGCTAAGACGGGTACTGTGGATAGAAGCTCTTTGAATTTGAGAAAGGCAATCTCGTAGTCAAAAGTCCAATCCCAGCACACATCTTCTCGTGTGAGCCTGGTTAGCGGCGCTACCAGAGTCAAATACCCTTGCATAAAATGTCGGAAATAGTTTGTAAGGCTGAGGAAAGACCGAATATGCCCAACATTTTTTGGGTGTCGCTATTCCACGACAGCTTGGACCTTTTGTGAGATGACACAGATACCGTCCTTGCTGACTTTGTGTCCAAGGTATTTGAGCTCATCTTGTGCAAACTTGCACTTTCTCACTTTTGTATAGAACTTCTGTTCTCGAAGGATCGTGAGTACCTCGTGCAGATGTTCTATGTGATCTTCCATGGATTTGGAGAAAACCAGGATGTCGTTCATGTAAACCAATACAAAGTGGCCGAGTTGCTTGGCGAATGTTTGGTTCAATTCTCCTTGGGATAAATGAACCAAACGTGATTGCGTTGGACTAAAGAATACCGAGGTGTTTGCTAGCCCAAAGCATAAAACTCGGAACTGATAGTGTCCCATGTGTGTTCAAAACGCGGTTTTGAGAACATCACCTTCCGTAATGCGGATTTGATGGTACCCTTGAGACAAATCAAAGGACGAAAAGCCTTTTGCCCCTCGGAGTTGATCAAATAGGTCCTCGACCCGTGGTCAAGGGAATCCATTTTTCACCGTCAGCTTGTTTAGCGCCCAGTGGTCCACACACATGTATAAAACTCCGTCCTTCTTGTTCACAAAAACGATCCACGTACCATACTGTGAGCTACTTGGCTCGATCCACCCCTCTGCAAGGTACTCTTTGATTTGGTGTTCGGCCTCTTGCCTCTCTGCCAAACTGAGGCGATACATGGGTCTGAACGGAGGAGTCGCCTCCGGTCGCAGCGAAATCGTGTGGCACATGTGTCGTTCTGATGGAAGCCCAGCTGGTGAGTCTTGGAATACATCCAAAAAATCCGCCAATAGAGATATGATCTCAAGCGGCGTGTCTTCTCTCACTTTGTCCTCCAGTTTCTGTAACTCAGCCAAGAAGTATCAACAACCTTGTCGAATATCTCTTCACCTGCATCGCAGACAAGCCGGCATGAACCTTCAGTTGGGTCTGTGACAGTTCCGTACTCTGAATCGGCGCAAAGAGACACTGTCCCTTTTTGAGGATCAAACGCTTTTATTCAAAGCACATCAAAGCATTTTCTTCACAGAGCCAAGAATGGCCTAGCACCACATCAAACCGGTCAAGAAGGTTGAGTACCTTGAAAGTGACACTCTCTATGCACCCTTGAATACATTTTTTTGCTTTATACGTACCGATCACCAATACCGTACGGTTGTCACCAACGACTACTACGCCATTTGATGGCTTGTACATGTTGATGCCAACAAATCGGGGGAAGCCAAGGCTAACAAAGGAGTCATCTCCTCCAGTGACAGCTAGTACGTTCACGGGAGCACGAACTAGGTGTCTTTTGAACTACATCGTCATGTTGCCTCTTCTAAGTGAACAGGCTCGATGACGGCAAGCCAAGTTTGTGATAAACACGGAATCTACATGGCGGATGCCACAGCTTGCATGATTCACCAAATTGATTCCACATCTTGTGGGCATGTGTAGATTTGGCTAGCACCTTCCTGTTTTTTTATTTGACGTGGTCAAAATCGTCGACCAAAAGTACAGCCAACGTGATTGAACTCATCGATTTGAGGGTGTTTGCCTCAATCACTGCATCACACAACTCAGGCATAGTGGTTGGTGTCGCCACCACTAAGCATGTCCGATCACGCATCTCTCGTGAAGATACAAGATTTACTGGGAAATGACGGTCAGCAAGTGTAGAATGAGGTTCAACGAGAGGGGAGAAAACAACAGAGAACTTTGAAGTCGTCAAAAACTCAATTTTTTTAACCTTTTTGTCTCAAAACACGAATCCAATCCCGTGGTCTGGTCTCACCCCTGAGTGGTTCCTACAAACGTCACTCAAGGATGGGAAAAACCTACCCCACGGCCGTGTCTGTTACTACGGCCGGGCCCATTGCCGCGACCACGACCTTGTCCACGGCCCCGTTTGCGGCCTCCTGCTACACCATCCACACGAGGTGCTACTACTACGGCTAACACCGTAGCCTCTTTTCCAACACCGGTAGCATCAAGAAATTGAGCCCTAAAGTGGCCAGGCTACATACAGTTGTGGTAGAGTCTGCCACGAAAGGCTGTATTGAGACGCTTACGCGCCGACTATGGCTCGTTATCTTCGCGGCTGCGCTTGTATTTTGGGGTCTTGTGCCCGCCAGTCTTCATGATTGGAGGGTTTCTAGGCTGCTTGCTCTTGGCTCCGACCCGCTGCTTGGCTGCCCCTCGAGCCCTTGTAGCGTCCATGCGCATGCCTTTGCCTTGTTATGCACACGCGTTTGGCCGTGCGTCCGAGTAGTGCTTCGGATTCGCCGAATACACTTTACTCATGTTGTCTTGCAATGCAATCCAGCTTGTCCAAGCCTTGCCGGTTGTCCTTGTAGTGCTCTTGTCTTTCAGCTTCTCGCTTGTAAGACCATCACACAAGTACTCCAGCAGCATGCACTCCGAGTACTTGAAGGTCTGAGTCCCATTGCCCTTAGTGAAGGGTTCGGCTTCCTCCACGAGTGTAGTAAACTTGCTCAAGTAGGCTTTGAGCGAGCTACCCAGGTGCCTGAAATCTTTGGTGTTGTAGAAGGCGTGTTGTGCTTCTTCATGCTAGGTTCACTTCTTACACATGATCGCGTAGAAGGCCTCCCACAGCATGGGCTGCCACTCGTGCTGCGGCCATTGCGCACCCCACTACTAGACCACATACTTGAAGAGCTTTTCTTCAATCTGTGTTGTGGCAAGGTCGTCCCACTCACTGAATGGGGCCTTGTGGCACGTAGAACGTGCTCCACGTGATTTAGCCAAATGGCCAGCTTCACGCCCTTCTGGAAGATCTCCACATTGTGGAGAAAGAACGTGTTCATGACCGGCCCCACAGCTTTCAAGGTAGGACAATTGTCACTGCCACCGATGGTGGCATTAGCATCGACGGCGCACTGCAATTGCTAGTGTATCTACACCTGGGTCATGCTCTCTAACACCTTGTTGAGGTCTTCCCATTGGCGGCTTGCCTCATGAGCGGCCAGGCGCTATATCTTGCGATCACGGCCAGGGTCCGTGATGCTGTGCCCAACGTGGGCCAACAGGTTGGCGAATGCAAACTTCAACTCAGATGTCGTTAGAGCATTGGCAATAGCTCCAAGGCCTCGTGTTGTCCGTGCACCCTTGCCCACTATAAGAGGGTACAGTTTGCGTACACGCCTCCAACGGGTCCCACCTTCCAGAAAAGACTGTCTTTAGCCACGACGCTCGAGTGGGCGCTGGTCTGCCCAATTGCGACCACATCGTAGGAAGGGGGGTCCGCCCCCACTCATCCGGGTGGTGCCGCACCTCTACCGTTGGTGATCTTGAGCCGGCCCACCGCCTCGGCAGCCAACTCAGCAAGCGTAGGTTGTTGCGAATTGTCTTCACGGTGACGTCGTGCAGCTTGTTCTCACGGGAACGTCCCGCATGGATGCGTGTGGCACTTCTGCTGTTCTTGGCAACCTCACTATTTTCGACAGCTTCAGGTGGTCAGCGATCAGCTTGCCCTTCTCGAGCGATCAGCTCAAGATCATCGCACGACGATGGCAATGATCGCGATCCTCGTCGCCTTCTCCATCTTTGGCATTGTGCTGTTTGTCGTTGTCCACGCCTGGGTGGTCCTCCTTGAGCAAGTTGTTTGTCGTGTGGGGGTCGCCCATGTGCACGTTAACATGCTCGTCGAGCACTTTTCCGGCCTCCGCACGCTTCTGGCTATCGCCGAGGTTGGCGCCGGTTGCCTTTGGCGGTACGGTTGCCTTTGGTTTCGCAACCGTACTTGCAATGGTGGCTCCTAAGACTTGGATTCCTCCGAGGGCGTGTGGTCAGGCCGTCACCACCTTGCCCTTGTTGGTCTTGGACGGTCCGGCATTTGCCATTCTGTCACCTATGCAACCAGCACATGAAGACCATTATGAGGGTTACCCCACGACCTCGGGCAGGTGTCGCCTCCTGAAGTCTTGTTGCTTTTACGATCGGTGAGGCAATTAGAAGTTTTATTTCTATTGTCCTAGGCCACCACAATCGGCACAATCACTTGGTAGGTAAATACTATTCTTCTATGCCGCCACGGTCAACACAATCACGTGGATTTTAGGCGAAACCCTAGGCTGTGACTCACGGCACAAGGCAAGCTAGGGAAACCTTGTTGAAAGAAGCAAGCACAAGATCAAGAAGCTGGAAGGGTTTGAGCACCGCTCAAAAATGTGAGGAGGAAGGGGGGTCAACTCTAGCTAAGATTTTGCACCCCCACACGCTCCCTCCTCACTAGTCTTGTCTTCTTGTCTTCTGGACTTCCTAGGCCTCTTCTTGCGTCTTCTTGACGTGCCTTGTGCCCCCTTGGAGGTGTCCTCCTTGTGCTCCACGGCAAAGTGGCTGCCTCCAAAATTTCTCAAAGTGGCGCCTTCCTCTTTTTTCTTTTTCTCCTTGTGAGAGTCCCTGGTATTGGACAAGGGCACTACCCTAGTTTTTTTTGTTGAAGAGGAGGATATGGAGCCTTGAGAAGAGGGTAAACGTTAGTGGTTTGGGGGTGGCCCTCCCCACCCCATCCAAGAAAAATTCACCTAGCCCCCTGGCACGTGGGAGAAGCATAGAGGAGGTGGAAGAAAAAAATATAGCTCCTAAAGAGCTTTCCAACGCAATTTCCAGCGCTTTGAGCGGTTTAGTTTTAAGCTCGTACCCCTCTCTGGCGTTTCCACTGCTAAGGGTGCACATCGACGCCGAATCGTGATTCTTAGGCTAGAATCGGAATCGCGGACCAATCCTATCACTTTATAATTGAAATCGCAGTTCCTAGCCTAAGAATCGTGATTCTTCATGAAACTGTGATACTTGGGTACGATTGTGTTGTTGTCTTGTAATGTTATGATTAAAACACCTGTTAGAAAATCACACCTGTCATGTGGGTGAGCCGACCGGCACGGCTCTTCATATGGAAGTTATTGGCACGAAGGGGTGATCTACTTTCAATGCTGAGGTGTCGATGAGACGACGTGTGTCTGGTCTCCTTAATGTCCATCTCATCGGCGATGCCTATGAGCCGGATGTGCGTGCCGGCCCGATCGAGCGCTGAGTGTAGTTCGACCAGTTACATTGTTTGAATAATTAAACTATTTGGACTGCACTCAACCAGCACAGTCAGGGCGGGCACAGTTCATTGTTCGAGCTACTCTCGATCGAACTGTGCTCAATTAGCACAGTCCGATCAGATGTACAGACCATAGTAGTTTCAACGCTGATTGGCACTAAAGCATAATGCATTGGATATGTTTATACGTTCGAATAAGCGCGGTCAAAATGTGTTTTATGCACACTGGACGGCGTGATACAAGACATAAAGCTTTACTTTATGTGCTCAAAATTGAGCATGACCTGGACATTTTCTTGACTTACAGTCCCCCCTCCCCCCTCTGATCCAATTCCATATCTACCCACAATTCCGGTCCAATTCCATGATCATAGAATCAAAATTGTGGCTAAATGCAAGAATCGTGGAACCACTGTTATTTCATCGCAATTCCTGGAATCGGTGTGCACCCTTATTTGTTGCTGCTGCAATTGCTTGCGCCGTTTCATGTTTGGCGTAGCCGCTGGAACCGTCGCACAATTCATTGCGAGGGTCATTTGGCTCTGATACCACTGTAATGTGTCGTGTCTCTAGCTCCCGCACTTAGGTCATCGTCGGAGTTTGCAGAATGGCATCTAGAGCTCGCTCGAGGGGTTTCCCCTCCGCATCAGTCTAGGGGCAATCGTCATCAAGGACCCGTGGAGGGAGACTTGAATATCTCAAGTCTCTGGAGGTCCATTTCTGCTTTTACCTCGTCCCCTCATTCTCAGTCCCAAACAAGGAGGGTATTACTTCAAATTCATGTGTTTGTACGAGTTTTTGATAAACAAAACTCAAAGTTTGTAACAAACAAATTTGAGTTTCAATTTTTGCGCGACGATGCGAACTCGTCGCATGCTAGGCACGTCCGACGATTTCGCGCTAGCGCTAAAGACTTCCCTCGCACCTCACTTCCTCGCTCTCTATCCCTCACACCGCTTAGTAGAGGAGGTGGGAAGGAGAGAGCGAGGACGAGGGCTCAAGGCCACACGCCTTGGCCCTCGAGGCCTCGAGGCCTCCTGGCCACTGAACGAGCCACCAACTCGATCGACGGCTGGTGGCTCGCTGGCGACTTGATCGGCCGTCGGCCACCCAGCCGGCCGGCCGCCGGTGGGCCGGTACCCAGGGGGTGGCTGGCCACCGGCCAACCCTCTCAGTAGCAAGGGGTGGCTCGCGACCACCCCCTCGCTATCGCGAGTTGGGAGGGCAGAACCGGCCCTCCCGGTACATGCGTGTATGGGAGGTCTGCCGGCGTAGTCATGAACTTGTACGCCATTGCTGCTGCTGCTGCGTCTTCTGTGTTACGGCTCTGATACCGAGAAGGAACTAGCTAGTGCACAGGTTGGGGCTGAGGCGTTGTTGATGCAGTGTGTGGGAACGCACGCTCGTTGCTTAGTCTGCCCCCTTAGTCTGCTGCACAAAAGTCTACGTCTGAGAGCTTTGGTTTGTTACTCAAAAGTGCGTGCCCCAGAGTTGGCGCCACAAAAGCAGCTGGAGTGAGGCAATGAGCAACAAACTGAGACCCCTCTCAGTTCTAGCCTCATCTCAGCTTTGTGAGGCTTGCACTCAGAAAACTAGCCAACCAGGAAAATCCTAGCATTTTCCTGTCTGGCAGAACTTTCCTAGGTGAAACCTGCCAGGCAGCAGACAGCCAAAACCCGGGCGTTGTCCGTTTTGCCTGAAAACCGGACCATGCCAAAAAAACCATGCTACGAACACAGATGTGTAGTCAAAATTATTAAGAAAAATAGCTACAAAGAGTTACGGCTGCCCAAGCTCAGGCGCCGACGACAATGAACTTGAGATCCAACTACGACTACTGATGACGTGACAGCCAAGGGTAGTTGCCGATGGAGCTGGTCGTGCGAGGGTGCAGTATGAGAAGCACGGGGAGGATGAGAACCATACGCTCGGCTTCACAGCGACACGCCCACTCCACTGAACAGCGCCCCGTCAGCATCAGCGTCCATTCAAGCAGTTGTGTGCATGAGGACGTACACCAGCCAAGAGGTCAAAGTGTGAGTCAATAAGGCAGTAGACGGATCAAAGAACAACATGGGTCTCTTAAATTCAGAAATGTTCAGGAATCTGGGTCAAACGTACATGCTCACAACCTACGTGCGAGTTTCAATGAGCAAAATCAAGCAATCAAGGTACGTTGCGCTGGCCCCTCCCTCTTTGAGAGCTTCATGTGAGCATGAATTGAACCCGCTTGTTTTCAAAACTCATTTTTCGCACTCTAGCTACAAGGGGTGAACCTAATTATGCAACATGGTCAAGCCCGAGGATAATCAATTTCTATTCGAATACAACCAATAGTAGGTTACGTGGTTCCCTCTTGTGACCAGTTGACATGCATTTTAGCCATGTTGATTTTTTCCTCTGCAGAGATGTGTGTGTGAGGAGATCAGTAGTCAGTGATGAAATACATTAGGTTTGGAGTTTGTGCACCAAACCAACACAAGTATGTGTTGCACAAAGCTCCTGCAAGGCCAAGTACATTGTTGTAGGATGCGACTTTCTTGACACGTTCATCAAGTGCATCCTCGCATTCACTTCCACGCTTCATTGTGACAACCGTGTTTGACAGTCCATTGACGAGCATGATATAATACTACACTCATGCATTGTACACATTGTGTCCAGCGAAGTCCAAGTTGCCTGGGACGATCTATGATAACAACATATTCATTCCTCAACAAAGCACGTTCGAGTGTCTTGTGCTTGCACTTTGTCTCTCACCAGCACGTGATTTACCTACTTGATGTACCATTTCTCCGCCATCATGGTTTTCCACCTCTTTCCTCCATACAGTTTGTATTTCCTCTATGTTTGTCCTTCATCCTTGTGTTCATGTGCAAGGATGTTGCTTGCAGCTTGCGGCACATCATCTTTTGGATTGTACACACACACACACACACACACACACACACACACACACACACACACACACACACACACACACACACACACACACACACACACACACACCCACGCACACACCCACGCGCACACCCACGCACACATCCATGCGCACACCCACACGCACACCCACGCGCAAACGCACGCGCACACGCACGCACGCACGCACGCGCGCACGCGTGCACGCGCGCACGTACACCCACATGCATGCATGGCGTACGCACACACCCACGCATGCACGCACGGTGCACGTACGCACGCACGCACGTACGGCGCACGTACGCACGCACGCACGCACGGCGCACGTACGCACGCACGCACACACACACGAACGACGCACACACGCACGCACGCACGCACGCAGGCTCGGATGCAGGCTCGCACGCACGCACGCACGCACGCACACTCGCACGCACGCACACACACACGCACGCACGCACGCTCGCACGCACGCACGCACGCACGCACGCGCGCACGCACGCACACACACACACACACACACACACACACCCACGCACACACCCACGCGCACACCCACGCACACATCCATGCGCACACCCACACGCACACCCACGCGCAAACGCACGCGCACACGCACGCACGCACGCACGCGCGCACGCGTGCACGCGCGCACGTACACCCACATGCATGCATGGCGTACGCACACACCCACGCATGCACGCACGGTGCACGTACGCACGCACGCACGTACGGCGCACGTACGCACGCACGCACGCACGGCGCACGTACGCACGCACGCACACACACACGAACGACGCACACACGCACGCACGCACGCACGCAGGCTCGGATGCAGGCTCGCACGCACGCACGCACGCACGCACACTCGCACGCACGCACACACACACGCACGCACGCACGCTCGCACGCACGCACGCACGCACGCACGCGCGCACGCACGCACGCACGCACGCACGCACGCACGCACACACACACACACACACACACACACACACACACACACACACACACACTACCGTTGTTTTCGGTTCATGTCTCATGAATTAGATAAGGGTGAACCAATGTTGAGGACAATATGTGACACATGAGTGCCATCAGACACTCACCAGAAGTATTTACATGGCATTGTATGTCATTCTCCTTCTTCCTCATATCCCCGTGGAAGCAACTTGGTTTCATTGCTTCACACTTCCATCTCTAGTTGGTCATATATGCGAAGTTGAAGAAGGGGCCCCGTCTTATCAGTGATGTTGCCAGTCCACGGTTTCACTGGTCTACCCCAGGCAAAAGTCACATCGCTAGTCACCACGTGAATGGTGATGCCCCCATGACAACATGGTGCCGTGCCATGCATTGCAGATGAACAGTTAAAACCTTCCACACGCAGCACACCAAGGCACGTGCTCAAGGTGATGAGCAAACTATCTCTCGCCAACTACAAGAAGGGGGCAGTGAGCGTACATGACAAGGGAAAGGAAATCGTCAAACATGTGGAGGCATGTATTCTGACAAGTTCATTGCAACTCCTACATTCCCAAAACCACAAAGAAGCAGCCTCCCAAGATGCTGGAAAACGAAGCTGCAGGAAGCCTTTCTCAACCTTGTTCCTCATTCACGTTTCACCAACAGTTCTTGTAGCATTTAAATAGAGGGTCCGGAACGTCTTGTTCCTCGTCCAAGTTTCGCTTGCTCCTGCTATAGCTGCTGCTGCTGCTGCTACTGCTGCCTCTGCTGGAACGTGGTGATTATCCACACCCGTTTCTGCAGGACACTGAGAAGTGGAGTATCTTCTCGCAGGCAATTCACGCGAATAGAAACAAAGCTCTTTACGCTTCCACTGCAGGAGCGTTCTCAATCTCTACTGCTGCAGCAGGCACTGCCTCCTCCACCGCTGCCACCACCACATTTTCTGATGGAGGCGACACCTCCTCGACTACAGCAACCTCCTCTACAACCTCTTCGACAATCAAGCTCGGCGCTGCCAGCTCGGCCTCGAACTTGCTCACAAGGGACGACAGCGTCGGCCCATCGTACACCTCGCTCACTTTGCCGCCTGAATTGCCAAGCACTACCAACGCGGCACCAGCGCCAACAAGGACGAGGACTGCAACACCCGCGACAACGGCCGTACTACTCGAAGAGGACGTTCCGGAGCTGCTGACATAAACTGTGGGCTGCACGTTGCGAAACAAACAAGGGATTTGTGGGGATTCAGACCATGCGCAATTGAGGATATTGCAACGAAGACGACAATAAGGACAATTTGGCTCTACCTCGACGGCGTAGACATTCTCCTGGCCAGCAGTGTCCTTCTCCACGTAGCCAGTGTATCTCGAGCCGAGGCTTTCCCTTTCTTGGGCGCGGACGACAGTCGCCTGCAACGACACGCAGCTTTAAACTGAGCATGTTGGGAGAGACGGAGATCTTGCAATTGCAACTGCGATCGCGGAATTGCGATTTCACGCCTTCTGCAATCAAGTTACCTCGCGTCGTCCACTACGCTGGGAGCTGCTCGTTTGTCGGACGGCAACGAGGCTACATGACCCAGGCAGCGCACTGAGGGACCTGGAAAGAGCCGCTGCTGGTAGAGAAATTGCTGCCATGATTCCCTGAGGTGCAGTGCAGAGGGACAGTGCAGTGTGGTTCCAATTAGGGATCTGACGTCCACGAGTTGATGGCGGCAAGTTGAGATATCGAGGTGGACAGCACTCCGCGTGAAGTGAGCCAGAGCGGGCCAAAATGCGGAAGGCGCAGCGGCGCTGGCTCTCCAACGAACACGAAAACGTGTGGTCCCCCTCAGCGGCTGCAACCCGTCATCAGACCGGCGCCTAGCGTCAGCCACTACGCTCACGCGTCATTTTGGACCAACTCGTGGATGTCCTTCGTAAAGAGGACGTGAGCTGCAACACCCAAAACTTTGAATTTGCTAAAACACCCACAGGAGGTCTTCCCCTTTGGATATCATCAATGTTGTGACCAGTGCCCGGTTAGCTATCATCCCCATTCTATAAATTAAAAATAAAAACCTCATGATGTTTTGTCACATAATAATCTTAAAATATTTCCACATGCTGGTTTTTTCCAACCAAAATCTGATCAAGCACTTACAAACTATGACGCCCCTGATGTACACGAGTCCTTTAACGTTGTGTGCAGGCAATTGTATTATTGGTTGAATCTACAACCGCGCTTTGTATTCTGCTTCTTTGTTTCATTTAGCCGATGGCATCTTAGTAATCTGGCCCCATCTCGTATGTTTCGTTCCACAAGGATCTGACAAGTTCGACCACTTTTCGGAATGGTCAAAAGGGCATTTTCAATTTTCATCAATACATTAAGGAACTTATTTCTTCTTCTGAATATTGGTATAATTTTCTACAGAAGCGCTTCAATACTCACGAAATTCCTGAATCCTCCGAGTTTCTCGAAGCAACCTCTCCCCTTGCGGCATCGCAGACATCGCTCACCTCAGGTGCCGAATACATTGAGTACGCCTCATCCTTGTTTACTCTATTTCTTAAATGCGTTCGACAGACCTGACGCTCGTCAACTGAGTTGTTTTGCTGCTAATTACAACATACCAACATGTTTCGATTCCTCGGAACGTCTTTTTCTCCTTGACTTCTACCTTGTTTCCACCTATGTTCCTCTTTTTGGCACTAAACACCAGAGGAAAAACAGAGCTAAAAGGGCAACAGCCGGCTTTGCTCCTCCTTGACAACCTCGTACGAGTTTTTGACGCATCTCCGCTGTCTAGACGTTTGTAGACTACGCAAGGACGGGAACAAGCGCATTCGGCGACGAGCAACGCTGACCTGTATAAGACTATTTTGACCGTCGTAGTAGTGGCGACAGGCTTTGCGGCAAATAGTGCTGCACCAACAACTATGGCGACTATTCCACTGACAGAGCCATCCCGATCAAAGACCCCTCACCTCTGTCGTTGCCTATGGGGGTGACAAATGGCTGGACGAGAGGAGCCACCTATTGGTAGGCTCACATCAGCGATGGCTTGTATCAAAAGTTTTCAGGACTTGAGAGCCTCGACGCCCATACACTCCAACAACTTACCATTGCGATAGATAAGCTACAAAATGGAGGCGTGAAGTGGAAATACTCATCGAGGGGAGTAATCAACTCTCAAGTGAAGCCGAAATAGTTTCAATACTTCCTGAGCCGCTCAACCATTCAAATTTAAAAGGGTTGAGAGTTTAGATGTAGTTGATGAGTAAAACTTCAGTGTTGTTTGGATCAATGTAACGGATTGGACGGAAACCTTGGCCGACTTGGCCAAAACCGCGGTGCTTGAGGGTCTCCGACCCTCAAGCCATCCCGTCCAACCGCCCACATTCCCAGTTGACCCCGCTCGAGCCACGTGGCTCCTTCGACCGGTCGGCGTGGCACTGCCACGCCACACTCCCCCCCACTAGGAGTGAGAGCCGCCTCAACATCTCCGGTATTCCCAACGTGGGATTCGAGCCCTGGAGCTCTGATACCAATGTAACAGATTGGAAGGAATCCTTGGCCGACTAAGCCAAAACCGCAGTGCTGGAGGGTCTCCGACCCTCAAGCCATCCCGTCCAACTGCCCACAGTCCCAAGTAACTACGCTCGAGCCACGTGGCTCCTTCGACCGGTCGGCGTGGCACTGCCACGCTACAGTCAACAACCCGAAGATAATATATCTTGTGGCCTTGCTTTGTGTTGCATAGCATTGATTTGGTAGCCCTTTCTAGGGGAAATTGAATGGCATAATGTGACCAACCGGCCCAAAGAAATAGGTATTCCGTAACAACGAGCAAGCGGAGTGTACAATCTCAGTGTCAGAGTAGGCGAAGGACCTCGTATTCCCTGTCGACAGCAAGGAGTGCATGTGGTAGCTAAACGCTTCCGTCTATCATGTATGGAGACAATAGGCTCACATTAAACACATCATGTATCTTCACACTCGATGGAAGCATCAATTAGTATGCCACCAGATCGATGCATGCCACGGTGGAAAACGACTCAATCCACTTCGGCAGAAGTTTTCGCGCCCATGGCGACTTGAGCCAAAGATTCTTAGTGCCAAGAACCACTTTCTCAACAATTTCAAATGAGACATCAGGGCAAATGTTGTCGGCATACCCTACTCATTGTGAAATATGATGTTACTTGTTTGTGGAGTTATCGGTTTTGGACAATTTTTTTCCTATCACCGAAAAATCTATATGATTACTGTTGAATTCAAAATACATTGGTACATGGTATCATATTGTTGAGACTAGGGTCGAAAACAAGGGTGTCATCTTCATGTGAAATGGCTCATCCTTGCTATAACCACAACATACGCTGACGACGACACATCCAACCAAAAAGATGAGTTACATAACCAAAAACTCACCTGATAACAAATGCACATCACTGACACGGATGATCGGGGCCGTTGGATCACTTGCGCATGTCACATTCGGCCCAAACCAAGGCAAGGGTTTGTCAAATTATTCAGAAATGGGCGACTTTATAGCAGTGGGAGGGTGCACACAAAGTTCAAAATGTAGAATTGATACACGACTAACGGACATGAGCGATACCGTTCATCAAATACATGGATCTCAGCTTGGGTTCCGACAAGTTTAGAAAAACCATTGAAGTAATTGCACGCCATAAAATTTTGAACAACTTCAACAATCACTAAATTGCTAAAAACTAGAAAATTGAATCCAAGAAGCTGTAGGGTATGCCTTTTCTTGCTGTCGAGCAGCTTGAAGGTGACCCTTTGCCTCTTGTAACGAGGAGTCTATGTGCTTGACAAAGGCTTGAGCAGAAGGAACTTGTCCTCCTGTACTCCGACTCTTCAACAATGAAGAGGGCCCCACTGGATGCCGACCACTATTCAACACAAACGGTGTAAACTGTGTAGACTCATGTAGCAAGTTGTTCACCGCAAACTTTGGTATGCTAGAAACTTGTCCCAGTCATTCACGACACAGTACACGTAGAAGTGGAGTATTTGCTTCAGAGTCCAATTCATGTGCTTTGTTTGTCCGTCAGTTTTATGGTGAAACGTTATCGACATTTGTGACTCGCTATCATAGTATTCGTGCATCTTTTGCCATATCTTATTAGCATCTTTTTTATCTCAATCGGGGATAATATGCAAGGACAAGCCGTGGTACTTCATGACACCCTCAAAGAAGATACGAGCGGTCTCCTCTATGTATTCATCTGTGGATGTTGGAATGAAGTGTTTGATCTTCCTAAAGTATGAAAGCCACTAGCAATGCACCGTGGCCATGGGCCTTGTCCAAAAGACCATAAATAAAGTCCATGTTGACATACTCCCATGGGATCCCCGGGATGGGAAGCCGTTGGAGGAGTCCACTAGGCTTTTATAACTAGTCTTCTATGAAGACATGGGTTGTACGTCATGCAATACATATGGACATCAATACTCCATCCTGGCCACCAACAGTGGTCAGAGAGTGCCTATCGGGTCTTCCGAGGTCCCACATGACGTGCAACCGACGGGTCGTGGAAATGTGAGATAATCTTCACTCGAAAGTTTAACGAGTATAGCACAACAACTTGGTCTACGTGCCAAAAGATTATTGTGGCCTCCACCAATTTGTAATTTTCCAGGTTGTGAGAGTCTTAAAACTTAGAATCCACACAGTATCCCATATGGATCCTGATTACAAAGTCGTTGTATTGGATAATCTCTCGGGTGGTTGCTGCAGGGGTGCAAGGGGTCTGGCGTTTGCATTGCAACTGTCGCAATGGCCATAACTTCTCCCTAGTCATGTACTGCGTCTCTACGGGGACAAGCTTATAGCTATCATACGCAACAAGATAACAATTATGTATGGAAACTACTCCAAGTCCTACTCCCAATGTATCACACCACACCTCCCATGGTTGCAATGGATCCGGAATACCTTCTATAGCTAAGCCAAGAAGTATCAAAAACATTGTCCGATACTCTTCTTGACCTACATCAAAGACAAGTTGGCATGGACTTTTAGTCAGGTTGGTGACAATTTCGTACTTGGAATCACCGTAACAAAACACCGTCCCTTACAAAGGACCAACCAATTTAATTCAAATCACATTAGATTCAGGGAGCCAGGGATCGCATAGTACCACGTCGAACGGGCCAAGAAGGTTGAGTACCTTTAACGTGAAAGTCATTGTGTAACCTTAAACGTGATTATTTGCTTTACATGTAACTATCGCGGGTACCGTACGGTTGTCACTGATGAAAAACCCCATTCTATAGCTCGTACTTTAGGCCTACCTGTCAGGTAAAGCCAAGCTAAACCCTCCTGTGTTAGCCAGTGCGTTCACCATAGTATTGGGTAGGTGTACTCTGAACTACATCTTCATCTTACCCGCACTCTTCCGATGAAAAGGCTCGATGATGGCATGTCGAGTTTGTTATAAACACAGACTCTGTGCGGCACGTACTGCAACTCCCATGATTCACCCACTTGGGTCCACACCCATTTGGACTAGCACCTTCTAATATTCAAAATGGATGGGTCAAAATGATGGACCAAGGGTATGGCAAACATGATTGAACTCAAAACTTTGAGGGTGTTTGCTTCAACCACCACATCACACAACTATTGAATCGTGGTCGGTGTCACCACTACTCAGCATATCTGGTCGTGCATCTTATTTGGAGATGCAATGTTTAGTGGACAATGTTGATCAGTAAGTGTAGAATGTAGTTCACCAAGAGGGGAGAAAACAACAGAGAATTTTGAACTCGTAAAAAGACTCAATTTTCTTAACATCCTCATGTGACGACATGAACCCACATATATGATCTAGTTTTTTCCCCGAGTGGTCCACACTACCTTCAATCACCGATGAAAAGCACCCACACCACAGCCCTATCCATTACCATGGCATCGCCAATTGCTGCAACCACGGCCTTGTCTACAGCGGTGTCCGTAGCCTCCTGCTACACCATCCCCACAATGTGCCATAGCTGCGGCCAACACCGCGGCCTCGTGTCCACGACCAACAATCTTAGGGCACTGGGCCCTAAAGTGGCCATGCTACATGCAATCGAGGTAGAGCTCATCGCGAAAGGCTGAGTTACGATGCTCACGTGGCGCTTAAAGCTCGTCGTTGTTGTAGCTACCCTTGTTGTTGGAGACGTTATGACCACAAGCCTTCTTGCATAAAGGGCTTGTGGACTACTTGCCCTTGGCCCCGGCCCGTTGTCTGACTGATCCACCAGGCCCTTCAACATCCATGGACATGTTGCGGTCTTGCCAAGCACAAACATTTAGTTGCTCATTAGATTAGTACTTCGGGTTTTACGAATACACTTTACTCATGAAGTTGCGCAACACCCTCCAGATTGTCCAATCTTGGCCGGTTGCCGTCCTGGTGGTCTTGTCCTTTAGCTTCTCATTGGCTAAACCATCACGCAAGTATTCAACGAGAAATCACTTTGGGTACTTGAAGGTCTAGGTCCCATAGTCCTCGCTCGAGCTTTGGCTTCTCCCATGAGTGTAGTGAACTCGCTGAAGTAGGCCTGCCTGAGGTCCTTGATCTTGTGGAAGGTGCACTACACCTCATGCTTGGGGCAATTCTTGCGCATGATAGCACATAAAGCCTCCCACAGCATGGGCTGCCACTCAAGGTGTGGTTGGTGCATGCTCCATTCCTTGACTAAGTACTCGAAGAGCTTGCCCTCAAGTCACATCGTGGCGAGGTCGCCCAACTGATCGAGTGGCGCCTTGTGGACATGCAAAATACATTCCATGTAATTGAGCCTACCAATCAGCTTCACGCTCTTCCAAAAGATCTCCACAATGTGGAGGAAGGAAATGCTCATGACCGGCTCTAAAGTTGTCAAGGTAGGCAAGTCGTCGCTGCCACTGGCGGTGGCATCAGCACTTGTGGCCCGCTGCAATCGCTAGTGCATCTGCAGCTGGGTCACACCCTGCGACACCTTGTCGAGGTCATCGCATCGTCGGATTGCCTAGTGAGTGGCCAAGAGTTGGAGCTGGTGATCACGTTCGAGGTTCATGATGCTATGCTCCATATAGGCCAACAGGTTGGTGAGTGCAAACCTCAGCTATGATGTCCTCAAAGCGTCGACGATAACCTGAAGGGCCTCGTAACATGCATGCACCATTACCCACTATAGGAGGGTACGGTTTGTGTACACGCCTTTGAGGAGTCATGCCTTCTAGAGGAGGCTATTGTTGGCAACAATGGTTGAGTGGTTTTTGGTTTGCCCCATCCAACACACATCGTAGGAAGGGAGGTCCACCCCCACTCCTTCGGTGGTGCAACACCTCCACGGTTGGTGGTGATCTTGAGGCGGCCTGCTGTCTCGGCAGCGAACTCAGCAAGCCTCTGACGATCGTTGCAAATTGCCTTCATAATGACGTCGTCTGGCTCGTGCTCACAGGAGCTTTCCACGTGGCTGCTTTCGGTGTCCTTATTACATTTGGCAGCCCGCTTCTCTTGGCAGCTTCTGGCAATCTTGCGATGATCTTACCCCTCTCCAACGATTGGCCAATATTTGCTCCACGATGATGGTCATGATCGTGGTCCTCTTCACCTTCGCCATCTTCAGCATCATGCTTGTTGTCGGATTCCACGCTGGGGTGGTCCTCTTCGAGCGCGTTCTCCGTGTCACCGAGTCAACCAAGGTTGCCTTCTGCGGTTGAGTTGCCGTCTGTTTGGAAACATACTCGTAGTGGCGGCTCCCATGATTTGGAGTCCGCAGAGGGCATGTTGTGAGGTCGTCACCATCTTGGTCTTGGACGGTCTTGCATTACCATCCCATTGTGCGTGTAACTAGTACGTGGAGACTCTCTTCTGGGTGTCACCCAACAACCTCGGAGATGTGTCGCCTCTCGAGGTGTTTGATTTTTCTCTAGTGGGCGACAGATGGGATGAGTTGAGGGTCGGACTTCCTCAACTACCGCGATTTTGGCCCAGTGGGCCAAGGTTCCCATTTGTTTTTTACACGGTGAGACCACTAGAGAAATTCTATTTTAATCTAAGCCGTCGCGGATGGCACAACCACGTAGTAGAATTTCTAGCTTTCCTAGAATCCCTTGGTCGGCACAATAATGTGGTAGAAAAAAACTATTTTATAGGCTGCCACGATTGGCACGAATACATGAATTTCCGAACGAAGTTCCTAAGGTTTAACTCATGTTACTAGGTAGTTTATTTGGTCTAAGAAAACAAAAATAAGGACAAGGAATAAAGCCAATACAAGAAGGTAGAGCATAGCCCAAAGGGAGAGAGGAGGAGGGTGGAAGGATAACTCATGTTTAGAGTTCACTACCTCTCACACCTCTCCTTAATCCCTTGTGTCTTCTCTTGTATCTCTTGGTCTTCCTTGGCCTCGTCTTGCCCTCTCTTGGCGTGCTTTGCGCTTCCTCGGAGGCGCCTCCCTTGTGCTCCACGGCAATGGGGCAGCCTCCAAAATTTCCCAAAGTGCCATCTTCCTCTTTTCTCCTTCCCTTCGAGGCCCTGGTCTTGGGTAAAGACATTGTCCCAAGTTTTGGTTCAATAAGGGAAGAGGGAATCTTGAAAATATAGGGAAATTGGTGGTTTTGGGGGTGGACACTCCCCACCCCATACAAGAAAAATCCATCCAGCCACCCGGAGTAAAGAAGAACCTCGATCTCGATTGCCCACAAGGGTGGTCAACGAGTACTAGAGCGAGCTTGCAGCTCGCACAGATCGACGCGTAGCAGGAGGTACCACCTGAACACGGAAAAAGTGAACAACATTCCCACAGGGCATCATTCATGGATAGCGGCCATAGGAGGTTGGGGACGCCCAACATGGTTGTCGCGCGGACGCTCCAGCCTAAATGGGGGAGGCCGCTAGCCATGCTGACCTACAAGCTGCATCTTAGGTCCAAGTACCATGCACGTGTTCATGTTTACCTGGTGATTGAAGTTATTAGTTTTCTTTCACAATGTTGATGACTCACTAACTGACAATCCTGCTTGTTGTCCATGAACCGAGACGGTTCATAACAAGTGGGGAGGAATGTAGCGGGAGGGCCGGTTCGGCCCTCCCTCCTCGCTGAAGCGAGGGGTGGTTGCGTACCACCCCTTTCGTCAGCGAGGGCTGGCCGGCGGCTAGCATTTCGCTAGCCGTTGGCCAGCTTGCTGCCGGCCGGTTGGGCGGCTGACGGCCGGCCAAGCGACCGGCCGGCCAGCCGCCAGCTACCGATCGCGGCCTCAGCCCGATCGGCGCTGAGGGCCCACGAGGGCCTCGAGGGCGAGGCCTCATGGCCTCGTGCCCTCGCCCCTGCTCGCCCTCCTCGCAAGCGAGCGAGCGAGGACGAGGGAGGGGGACGAGGGACGAGAGGCGAGAGAACTAGCGCGAAATCGCCAGCGTGCCTCGCACGCGACAATTTCGTGCTAGAACTTCAAAACGTAAATCGAAGTTCGTTTGCGACGAACTTCGACATAAAAAATAACGAAATAACTCGGTTTGGGTCCCAAAACCAGGGGTAAAAACCCCCGGTTTGGGTCCCAAAACCAGGGGTAAGGTTAAAAACGGAAATGGGCCTCTGGAGAATTGAAATGTTCGAGTCTCTCTGCTCTGGGTTGTTGATGACGATTGCCGTTCAGTCGTGCGAAGGGGGTAAACCCCTGACGCGGATGGAGAACGCCATTCTGCGAATTCTGACGAGGACTTCAGAGCAGGAGCTGGAGACTCGACCCGTTACACCTGTGAAACCAATGAAAGGAAAGAATGTATACTTCGGATACCCATAGTCGTTGAACTAATTCGTATGGAACCGGTGTAGCGTGGATTTCTTTGCATTAGTGGGTGCAGCATGCATGATCTCAGGCACTTAGAGAAAAGTGGGTATATCATGCATTTTTTTTGTGAATTGAGTACCGTGTTTAAAGTGTGTGAGAAATGGCCATGAGAAAGTTTGGATGCCCAAATTGTGGGTATAGCGGAATTAGGCCGGAACAAAAATTGTTTTGAAGAGATAGTTCAGGCATTCCCACGGAAGCCGGCCGTTAAACTACAGACGCGCGCAAATCATGGCGAGTTTCTTGCAACTTTCAATTTTCGGCGGAATATCCCGACTGGTCCTCGCTGGTCAGCCAGTGGGAATGCATGCTGACTCAGCTCGTGCTGACTCCGGGTTCTCCGAGCCGGAGGAGGAATCGAAGTGGTGCGCAGGAGGATTACTGTCATTGGCACCAGTGTTGAGCCAACGAAGCCACTCCGTTAGCGGCCTGCTTCCTTGCGTGCTCTGCTCGTAATCGAGTCAGCTTGAGTAAGGGCGAGCAAGAGCTCTTGCTCCGCGAGCACTCGTTCGGTGAAGCTAGGCAAACCCGCTGGCGGCCGCAAGCATCACCGCGGGCATCGGCAGAGTGAGGATGGGTTTCGAGAAGCAGCTGCTGCGACCGGGCAATGGCCCCACCCCGAGGAAGGGCCAAACCGTCACTGTGCATTGCACGGGATTCGGTGAGAATATCT